>CAXKVX010000195.1:0-235508 GCA_964058865.1 Eleocharis quinqueflora | reverse complement strand
GATTAGAAGGTGATTAGTTAATTAATTAATGGGCTAAGATATTTTGAGCTGGGACCCAAGGCATGAATAAAACAAAAAAGTTACTACCTGAAAAAGCAATTATATTAAAGTGAACCAATCACAGCCGTTAGATGTCTTTTCACTTCAAAAGAAAAGAAAAATCTTTTGAAGATATTCGTTTCTTTACGGCTTTGATTCACGGAAAGAAACACGTTTCGCTTTTAAAAGTTGTCCTTGTAAATTTCATTGATAAAATAAAATTATATTTCAACAATAACAACGATCACCATCTACTATAACGACGAGCTGTGTAACTCGCCACATCAAATATCTAACACAACAACAATACAAAAAAATTAAATAAACTATCTAAATAGAATTTCAAATACTAACAATATCCATCATTTTGTCGAGGCATCAAATCATCTTGATAGCAGCTACAAATGCTTCCATTAGTGTCGTCGACATCATAACAGAAGAAGAAAGAAAATGTAAAATTTTAGTTTGCAATTTTTTAGGAATGGAGATGAGGGAGGTCAGCGACGACCTCCTCCGTCGACATCTTATGTTTTACTCTTAGCTAATTCAAGAATGACTGATCTTTCTCCCGCCACTTCGATTTTTGGCTTAGGTTGGAGAAGGCTTGGGTATAGGGGCTGAACAAGTCTAGTAGGTTGGCGGTCTGAATAGCAGAGGCAAGAGCTAGACTGGCTGGACGGGTCTTTGTAGCTGAGAAGTGGGCAAGAAAAAATCGAGGCTGGATTAGAGCGAGAGGTGACTATTGAGAGAACTCGCGATACAGTCTCCCTCCTCTCTTTCCTTTATGGCAGCTTGTCTTTTTTTCTAATAGTACTTCTATTAACTTCGACTTTATTGATGAATAAATCAACTTCGTTTAAATCTATATTATGATTGTCATTTTTACTACATAATAAACTAGTTTGAGAATGAAATAAGATGCTTGATAAGGCATGAAACTTAGTATTCTAATTATTTATTAATAGGAACGTCCGCAATTCTGATCAATTACTCTTCACGCATTGGAAACGAAAATACCTATATGTTGAACTAAAACTTGAACTCCTTTACTTGAGTTCTTTTTCATCAAGTTATCTGCTAATTTTTTAAGATTTTTCGTAAAATTCTTTCTCCTTATGTTTGATCCCTATATTTTTATTTTTCATTACAGATTTCTTATCGTTATGATTTATTGCATCTATCTTCGAGTTTTTTCTTTTGGGACAAGGTGGAAACCGCAGAAGTAAATAGGCTGTAACAGAGGCGGGGGCACGCATGAGGGCAGAGGTTGATATTGCGGAGGCAAAGACAAAGACGTGCATGAAGGCAAGATCGAAATTGTGTTGTCGAAGATGAAAATAGAAAGAGAAAGAGGTGGCGACCGAGTAGAGAAAACTCTTAGATCTCCTTTTTGTCCCTCCCCTCTCCTTTGTTTTACTATCTCTCTCCCAAATCTCTCTCTTTATCTAATATTCAAAAGTGGTGTATTATTTTAGTTCATCAACATTTCAATATATATATTATGAGACTAAAATTTCGATACAAAACTTATATGAGCTGAAAAATTATTTTGAATTCAATGTATTCTGACTATAAATTTTGCATAGAAATGTTCACTCCAAATGCTTATAAAAAACGCTAGCAACACTATACACCGAATATATATTTAAGCCGTTGAATTCAAGTATCCAACACACCACAATCACGTATTCCATCAATTAAATTTTTAGATGTAATTTGTGTTGAGAATTTGAGATCGATTCGATTCTAAGTGCTTATAATGATGGCATGCACATTAGTATTAAGTATAAGCTAATTAAGATGCTTTAAAAAATCATGAATGTAAATCCCCAGGATAACTATTTTCAGTCTTATCATCTATGTTGTGTTGAAGGTATATTATGATTCAATCAATTGCTCAAAGCTGTTATTGTGCTATGTTGCTTTTTCATTGTGCTCTTTCTTTGTAGTATGATATTTTTTTCATAGGGCCGTCAATGAAACTTTTTTGGCTGTTTATCCGACTCGTATCGTACTCGTTAAAGTGGGTATGGATAAGATTTTTTGTCGTTAGTTTATCGGATATGAATATAGATAAGAAATTTTTTTGTTAAAAGTACGGGTAATAGCTATATCGACCTGTTACTCATTGATTAATTATATAAATATATATTATAATTTTACCTATATAAAGGTTAAACATGCTTAGCTACAGTGGCTATAAATAGTGTTTTCACTGTAGCATTTTTTCCCCCCATTTTTCTGTAGCAATTTTTTTTAAAAAAATTTCGATTTTTTTCCAAATTTCTTTTGTTTCTCGCGTAGAGCGCGAGCGCGAGCGCGACATCTAGTTTATTTCATATCTTGAAAATAATTAACTAAATTAAATTTAGAAAAATCTATACACCATTGAAATATGCACGCTATTTATTGTTGTATTTTAGTATATAACTAGTAGATTCTATTAATTTGTCAAAATCATACAACTTTTTTATTAAATTTTATCTTTTTTATTCAATTATTTTGTCGTTACTAGTTTCGTTATCCGACACTTCTGATGGTATAGGTAGGGTATGGTTAAAGAAAATTTTAATGAATACGAGTAATATACGGAAAAAGAAAATTTTAATGAATATGAATATGCAAATACCTACATCCGTAGCCTATCCTATCGATTGAAAACCCAAAGATCATCTTATCTTTCAAAATTATGAAGAATTTACTTCTGTCATTACACATTAATGAAACAAGTGTAAATTCTGTAATGGATACACAATTAATTTTGAAAAGTTTCTGAATGATCCTAATTATTTGTGAAAAATACAGTTTTAATGTTTTTTCATTATAATAGTTTTTTCTAGATTTTCAGAATTCATGCCTTCTAAATTTAAAACTTTCCAATGTGCTGTAATGATTTTTCAGATGCGCAACTAATTGTTTCCATATTTGTTGGGTTTTCAACACATTAGTACTATTTTGTTGATGACTTTCTTTATATTAGTGATCTGGCGTTTAGTTCAAATAAGCTATTGTATCTCTCAATTTATATATATTTCTATAAAACAATCGTTATTAAAAGAATTAGTGGTAATTATGAAATTCAGTTAAAATATTTAATACCGAACCTTTAAAAAAATCAGATATAAAAAGTGTATAGAAAAACCCGAAAATAGTGCATAGGATTTAATATCACGTATCCAGTTTTGCTGTAAAAATAAAATTAGGCTATTGGTAAGAATTTTTTACACCAGAGCATATTTGCAAAAAAAAAAAAAAAAACAACAATGAAACTATATCAATTCTCTTGAAATTTTATCAACTATAAGTAACACAAAAATAAATGATATTTTATAAAGGACATATTTGCAAAAAAATAAATTACATTTTGTAAAAGGTCATATTTGTAAAATATACCTGTCAAATCTGTCACCTCACAATAAATGCATGTCAAATCGTGATAGCTACAGATTTATTTTTTAACCTTTTTTTATATCGGTTGATAAGCATCATCCGCTATAAAAGAAGACTTAATGTTGGTGGGAAGACACCATTCACTATAAAAGAACTTTTAATATCGGTTAGTCCATCACAACAGATATAAAAGATAACTTCTAATAGTGACTCCTCTGCACCAATCGATATAAAATTTCTTACTTTTAATATCCGTCGTTTCAACCCTTAACACCCCTATAACACTCCTCCTATTGGTTATTAAAGAAGTCTTTTCAACCGCTATTAAATGTCAAATATATAGTAGTGAATATTTAAATATATCAATTTTCTCGTCGGTATTTTATTTTATAATAACAAACTAAAGGTGATAGCAAAGTTCTTTATTTAACAAATTTATTTCAGCGTGACTCAAGCTGTTTGGTAGCCTCTCCTTTTCAAAATTGGTAAGTACTCCGAGTTAATCATAAGAATTGGTAAAATAGTTAACGACATTTTGCATGCAAACAAAAAATAATATGCTTTATGTATTGAGTGAGGCCTTATCTTTTTCAATTGATATGTGTCTTTGTCACTCGTCTTTATTTTAATTATTAGATTTAAACGCTGAAGCAGTGAGAAAAAATTGTATAATATTACGGAAATTTTTTGGATACTCCATAAATAGATACACAGAGTATTCTCAACACTGTTAATGTATGGTGCGAATTTTGATGCATATATTCGGATTAATCGAAATTCAAGAACATATCAGATCGGGTCTAGTCGGGTTTTAGATCATCTAGCATGTCAGGTCACTTCGGGTCACGGGCCACGTCGAGTCACATCGGTTCGGGTTTCGAATTCTTTAGCGTCGAGTCACTTCAGGCTTTGGTTCATGTGGGGTTGGATCGGGTCGGGTATTGAATCATATGGTGTAAGATCATTTCGAGTCATATCAAATCGAAATAAGTCAGATATCAGGTCAATTTAATGTTGGACCATTACGAATTTTGAGTCATATCAGATTAGTTTAGATCGAATGAATTTATCGGATCGAATTAGATTCTTCCACCTCTAGTTAACATGCAGCATAAATCATTTTCTATTATATGTCATGCAAAAGCATCGTTGATGTTAGCAATCAACGCATAAAAAAAAAGAAAAAGAAAAAGAAAAAAAAGAACAGACTTGTTAGGTGCACGGATGTATCATCCGAACTTTCAAATAAAATATGTTCAATTTTAAAAAGTATCCAAATTGTTATGTCTAGAATTTCGCTACTTAGTATCAAAAGATCAATTAACTAATAATCATAAAATGTAAATGTCAAATTAGAAAAAATAATCGTAACTAGTTAGAATGCATACAAGAATCAATCTAATATGAGAGTTCATGATAGTATTTGTGTATATCCGAATGTCTAAAAACTAAATTCAAATTAAAGTTTGTAAATTTTAGTTTTTATAGAAATTGAAATTATCAAAGTTGGAGTTTGAATGAAATTTTTATAGAAAAAACGAACAATAATTTATTGCCTGAAAAATGTTAACAGCTTTTGACGCCGATTAATCAGGTTGGCGATCGACTAATCAGATTTGACGACCGACTAATCATTCATGACCTCGAAATACCCTCCGAATATACTATAACATTTCGACCGCTGACTCTGAATAGTCGGCCGATTAATCGGCTGCCAAGACCGTTTTTCAAAACACTAGATAAGAATTAATTCCAATTACATCGGACCCATTACATGTACAAACAAAATGAATACCATGTATCATCATTCTTTGGAAGAAAAAAAATCTTCAGACAGGTTCAAAAATCATTGAATTTGAATTGACACATTTCGACTGCGTTCAATATTTAAATTTTGCCTGATTGTGCCAGGAAGGTTAATTTATTTATTAATCAAGCATTCAATTGCGAGATTGTTTGCTGGAAGGGGAAAGCACCGTTGGAAGTATCCAATCAAGTCTACTCTCATGTCATTATAAGTCTATTAACAAAACCTTTTGAAGTCTAGTTAATTCTCTGTGTCTCTTACTAAATGGCAATCGTGTGCAAACAATCTCAACGGATCTTTTAATCTTTCTGTACATATAAATATCTAACTTGTACAGCGCTCGATGTGAATCGTCTTGACAGTGACCCGCCTCACCGTAGAGAAATGAGAATTCGCAGAGAAGGCGAGTCAATTATGCATTTACTTGAACCAATAATTTAGTGTTGGTTGGTAAGGTAAGTCCGTATCTGCTGTTATTCTCTGGTCGGATCGTCGGATCGTTAGATTTCGACGCAGATAAACGGACGGTTTAGATGGACTGTATGGAATCTAATGTATTATATATTTTAACCGTTAGATCATAAATAGACGGTTAGATCTGAGAATAAAAAACCCTGTTATCTCCAGAATAACAGAAGATATGATTCCTGGTAAGGTAAGGTGTGTTAGGAACAAGTCTTACTCCATTGACAGATGTTCGGTTCCAATGATTAATCCATGATCAAAGCACGCTATAATATAAAATAATTATTCCCAATTTGCCACCTAAGCGTACACACATGCTGACATGCGCACAGACGCTATCTCTGACTCTCTCTTTGTGTTGGTGTGTTAAGAAACCAAAACCAATCACCTCAGTTTGTTAGAACTTGAAGGGCAATATTATTAGGAAATATATTACATGTCTCAAGTTTTGTTTCTAAAATATTTCAAAAAACATGGTTTCTTAAAGTGAGAGTATGGTCAAAACGTAAGACTCACACGTGTCAGTATCAGTAGAGAAATAAAAAGACAGAACATGAAGCATTGTATCGCGTTTTATTATTTTATATGTATAGATTATAGTGCATGTTTCATAGCCATACATCATACATGCATTGAGCTATTGACCAAACATGTTGACTAATAGAGTCATGCATGGTCGATTTTGTTTAGACAGTTTGACACCAACTCGTCAGCTGTTTTCCTTGCAAATTTCCATCAGAGAATAAATCCACAAGTTTCTGGTGGAATGTCGACAGGTGATGGAAGCACCACAGAAGTCAATTTCAAAGATAGTTACGCAATTTTTTTTATCGGAATTCTCTGGAAATCATCATCATCATCATCATCATCATCATTATTGTTGTTATTTATTATTATTATTATTATTATTATTATTATTATTATTTTTTTTTTTTTTTTGCTTTAATTTGGAGAAAAAATTGAAACCTCTCCCCTACTATTTTAGAAGAGAAGAATCCAAGTGTCTCTACTCTTACTTATTTTTATTGTGGCTATAATTCTACATCATTTCTCATTTACATTTTTTAGCATCTAAAATTAGATTATTTATTGTTTCTTGATGAATATGTACATTTAAAAGCACAATAAAAGCTCATAAAAATGCTGGCATTTGAATCCTCGTCATTTTAAAGATTATGGACTAGATATAAGACTCATAAGTTAGTTCTGAGTTAGAACAAGATAATTTTGTCGTATTTCGACGACAATTGTAAAAATGATATATTAAAATTTAAAAATATTTTTTATTCTTTCATATATTCTGTGTAAATTATATTGTACTATTATAATTTATTTATCTATATATGTATATTAAAATAAATATTGTATATGCACTTAGTCAAGTCCTTTCATAATTTGAAGAGCAACACTTTAGTGATAAGCAGTGAGTGACGGCCTAGGTGATCTCAGCCAGAGGTCACTGAATTTATGACTTGATAACTCCACGCCATTAGACAATTTTCTTTTGAATATTCTTCTTATTTATATTATATATATATATATATATATATTACTGAAATTTTCTTTTGAACATCGAATTCATTAATTCAATCAGAGACATATTCAAGATTTTTTTGTCAAAATTTAAGATTTATGATTTTTTGTAGGGTTCAAAATGATGCATTTAAAAAAAAAATCGAACTATAAACATATTTTTTTAGAAAAAAAATCAATCGTTTGATCAATTTTGAGTTTTTTTTTTCAGAAGGTTCAACTGACTCTCTGATATACTGCGACTCCGCCACTGAATTCAACACGTGTTTTATATGCAAGTATGAAGTTTTGATTTACTAAATTTTGTGAATTATGGTAAATTTTCCAGATCCCCTGAATAATTCAAAATATCCTTACTTATTCTTCATGCATAATATTTTTGTAACTTTTAAACTCAAAACTTATTTTTTAAAATATTTCCAAGCATAGTTTTTGAGATGTTTTGAAAAAAGAAACAAATGATGCAAGCACCCCTTTGTGACTGTCTATCATAGAATCTTCCTGCCAAGTTTCAAGTCTATGTCCTATTAGACGAAAGTTATTGTCTTAGTCATTACATCATGCTGACATATAAATTTAATTTATCATATATATTTTTTATGATGAGAAACATAATTTCATATGATAATGTTTGCGTGTGTTCGTGATGTCTTCAAATTCATATGATTCATTAAAATCAATGAATGATATAGATTTAATTGCATAAAAGAATATGCAATTAAAAGAATGTGCATGATGAATGTCTTAGATTTTGAAGGCACATAAAATGAAATAATTATATTCCTTCTTATTTTTGATATATCTACCAACTATCTATTGAATTATATGATAATGTTTTTTTATTAATAATTTAAATTATAAATTATGACAAGTTGCAGTGACAAAAAGGGATCCGAATCTGCTGCTCGTAAAATTCCTGCTTGTTCCGATCCGACCGCCACAAATCAATCGACCGTCACGGACGGCTGTGATTTGATTCAAGAGACAAATGTTTTGACCGTTAGATGAGTTTTGAACGATTCAGATTGAAACAAACAGAAAACAAGCAGAGATTTTACGAGCAGCAGATCCGGTTCCGACAAAAAGCTACGATATATCAATTATACGGTCTAATTCACATGGTACAGAAATAGTTTGACGTCGTTGTTGTTAGAAATTGATTTTTAGAGGAACCATGAACACATATAAGCAAGAAGAATTAATTTGTTCAGACAATGGTTTTATTGATAGGGATCTAATAAGTTCTAAATATTTTTTTTTTTCTGTTTCTATGAATTTTCATTTTCGATTCAGGTAATTATTCCCTTTAGTTTCTGCTCTAAAATTTCCTCACATTTTTTTTCTTTTTCTAAATTGCCTTTAAATTAATGTTTGTTGGGAATGAAAAAAGGAAACTAAGGTTACTAAATGCCACTAATGGCAGGGGTGAATTCATTCACGGGCAAGCCCGATAAATGCTCGGACTTGATTTTCAAAATAATGCAGAATTTAGTATATTTAATTATTTTTGTAGTGAAAAATAAATTTTTAATGATATTTTAGTGAAATTAGTGGGTTTGTGTCCGAACTAATTTCAACCTTAATGGTCGAACATAATTATGTGAACTTAAATGAACTCTGAATCCGCCCTGACTAATGAGTTGATTTCCTGGCTTAATAACAAATAGACCGATTTAGCATAAGTATTTTTGTTTGTGTTCGTTTGATGAACTCTTTGTCTTTTATGATACCTGTGACTCTGCACATCGTTGCAAATATTGAAATAATTTTACAATATTTGATGATAAAGTTAAAGATGCAAAATAATTTGCACCTTATCGAAATTAGCACACTGAAATTTGTAATTTGATATCTCCTGGAAAATTTATATTTTGATAGCAATTGTCACTTGTATATTTCAAAACCATAAATTGCAATTTATCATAATATTTATTGAATTGAGATCTGAGTTGTTCAATAAATTTATCATATCAAGAAAAATATATTGAACAACTCAAATCTCAATTCATTGAGCAAATTAAATTTGTATAGCCGCATAGTACGGAAGATGATGATGTATGCACATAATATTGATATTGATATGGAATGATTGATAACATTTTCATGGCAAAGTTCTGAACAGAACCTTAATTCACAGCAGCCGCAGAAACAATTAATGCTTTTCATGTAGGAGGTAGCATGTTAAGAATCAACTAGCTAGCTAGGTTGCAACTTTATTTTTTGTGAATAATTAAAATTGAGAAACAAAACTGTTTTAATCAATCAATTTACACCCCAAATCGAAAATTTATCCAAGACAAACGGATCGGATAAAAAAACAATGATCTTGTATATAAATGAACCCGAACCCAATTCGCGTCGAATCTAGCTAGCCGTTATTATTGAGCTTGTTTTGCACATTTCACAAACTCGACATTGAAAAACAAGAACAGAAAATCCAGAGCATACTAAGATATGTATGTAAGAGATGCAGATAAGATAACACTGTATATGACAATAATTAATCATAGCATGCAAGGCACCACCTGAAGAACTTTTAGTGGAAAAAAGAACTTAATTTAGTTTTGCAACCAGATAATCCAGTTTTGAGTCTTGTTCAGTTGTTTGGTGAGATGTTGCGTCACGCGTTACAATTTTGGCTCGTGTTTGATTCTGCCATTAGGAACTATATAATATGTATCTAAGAAATGATAACAAGTGTACGCGCACACGCGCACAGGCGCACAGTTTTAATATTAGAAATTTAATTGCTATTAATTAAGTATTGATTTATTAGACGATGATTCTTAGCATGTAATTACAGATAATCACTACTACAAAAATGAGCTACTATAGCGAATTTATAAGGGCTATTATAGCGGACCAAGTGAGAGTATAATAGAGGAGGCTGCTATAGGTACATGTAGTTCGTTATAATAGGTCGGGCTATTATAGCGGACTTTTGCAAAAGTCCGCTATAATAGGGGTCTATTATAGCGGCCTTTAGGAGAAGTCCGCTATAATAACCCGACCTATTATAGCGGTCTTTTGCAAAAGTCCGCTATAATAGATTTTGATTTTTTTTGTTTTGAAAAATGGCGCTGTCAGCTTTTTTCATTTATCGCGATATTAATTGATTTGATAGGCATTTTTGCATAAATATTCATTAATAATTTATAATCAAGAGAAATTTTGTTTGTAAATATGTCCGGTTGCTGATTGTCAACAATCTAATTTTATTTTTAAATGATCTTATAAAATAACTCAATTTTATTTTTACAGTAATAACTGAGTGAGTCAATTTTATTTTTACAGTAATAACTGAGTGAGTTGTGAATTTTTTTTACAATAATACTTAGGACTCTTATATATATATATATATATATATATATATATATAAACAAACTTAAAACACAATAATATTTGACGAAAATAGAATGATGAAAGATTTCTGTGTGAAGGACGAATAAGGGCAGATTTCTGTGTGAAGAAGAAAGAATAAGGAAAGATTTTAGTGAAGAAAGAATGATGGAGAGTTGATATTTATATAGAGAAGGACAATTTTTGGAAAAAAAATCTGTGTTGATCTGTGGGACTATGTGAAATTTTGGAGCGTTGGATTGACATGAATCAACGGTTGGATTCATACTACATAGTGATCCGTGGGAGACCCTATTATAGCGGCATTTATCTCCAATCTGCTATAATAGACCTATTATAGCGGATCTTGATGCCACCCGCTATAATAGATCTATTATGGCGGACTATTGATTCCATCCGCTATAATAGAACCCCTATTATAGCGGATTTTCTTTGTAGTCCGCTATAATAGGAGGGCTATAATAGCTCATTTCTTTAGTAGTGAATGACGTAGCCAGAATTTTGACTTAGTGAATCTCATAATTTTTTTATAATAATTCATCACCGTAAAATTTATTACACTAGAAACAATTTACAAATAAATAAATTAATTTAACACAAAATTCAAATAACTCATATTAAACCTGACAAGTTTCAAAATAATAGTTCTAAGTTCTAACAGGTCTGAAGAGAACTATTCACAATTAAATTTACTTTTTCGAGGTCTCTTTAATTTTTCACTGGAGTCTACCATTAAAAATATTTACATATTAGTTCAACAAACCACCAAATAATATGGTATTAAACTTATTTTTCTCAATTTCTAATGGAGTTCTAGGACCCCTTTTTTTATGTGGCTCCGCCGTTACAGAGAATGTGGAGTGTCATTGTGTCTAGCAATATGGAATCCGTATTTTCTGGATTGATTAGTAATTTTTAGGGTTTTCAAAACGGGGCGGGTCGGGTATCCGTGGATCCGACCCGTCCGGATCCACGGATCCACGGGTACGGCGGATCCACGTGTACAACGGGGCGGGTATGCACGGGTCCGAACCCAAAACCTCCTACCCGACCCGTGATAAACCCGGGCGGATCGGGTCGGATCCGTCCAACTTTTTGAATTTTTGAATTTAAAACTGCACATTATTTTAATATATAAATATTCGAATTTTTCTGTTTTTTTTTTAATTTTTTTGTATTTTTTTGAATATTTTTGAATTTTTGCACGAATCTACGGGTCGGATCCACGGTTCGGGCACGGGCGGGTCTTGGGACGAGTCGGACACGGGTCTACACGGGCACGGGTTTAGACGGGTTTGGAGGATTTGGGGCCAACCCGACCC
Organism: Eleocharis quinqueflora; assembly: GCA_964058865.1. Classification (NCBI taxonomy): domain Eukaryota; kingdom Viridiplantae; phylum Streptophyta; class Magnoliopsida; order Poales; family Cyperaceae; genus Eleocharis; species Eleocharis quinqueflora. The sequence goes on along the minus strand of CAXKVX010000195.1, from coordinate 223,592 downwards.
GTGATAGATCCGTGGATCCGGACGGATCCCACGGGCGGGTAGACCCGCCTGGATTTTTTTTAAACCCTAGTAAATTTCAAATTAGAAATGAGCAGTTTTTGCACGCTGATACAGCAGCAACGCTGTAGCGGTTACTGTACGAACATCGATGAGAATTCAGAGAGGCTGGCCATTTCTAATTACTGTGGCACCACTTCTTTTCTAGGAATGGAGTTCGGCAATTTGCTGATGACTCGGCTCTTATCTGTTTAATTTCATCTCAGCACATTAATTCTATGACGATGACATACAATATATGTATATAGTAGTTATATATCTAATCCAAATTATGAAAAGATGATATCGATTATTGAAATAAAGTGCAGTGGTTTTATTTCTTAATCAAATATTGACATGCGCATGTGAATTAATGTGACAATCGAAGGATTGAATCGGATTCGCATCATACGAGGGTTCTAAAATTTAGTTACAGTTTTTAGGATTTTTGGACTAATACTATAATTTGAAATCCGTGACAAAAATATTTGCAATCCAAATATTGTTTTGTGAGAATTTTGCTCGTATGAGTGTTATTTTTGTTAGAAATATTTAGTTTAAATCACGTTTCAGATTTTAAGTTTTATTTTTGAGTCGAGCTGGATAAATTCAATACAATTTGACTTTATATGAGCATTTAAACGAACTGTTTCATAGACGTGCATATTTCTCAAATCGAATTAACTTTTGTTACGCTACTGCTACTACAGATTTATTTTTTAATGTCGACAAAAAAAGAATTTAATAGCGAACTTGAGTTGACTATTAAGAGACTACTAAAAGTTGGAATGATCTGGTATAAAAAGTTAAATCTTTTATAGAATGCATGGATATAGACCGAATAAAACATATGTTAAACACTTTCTAAAAACATGTTAGGAGTATCCAACTAATTTTCTAAGAAAAAAATAGTCAAACAGTCAAACACTTTCTAAAAATGAATAGTCAAACAATCAAAATGGGTAAAAATTAGAAAGTTGGACTGCGCTCATTATTCTGAATGTTTTTGTCCTACACACTATTAAGAATGTTTTCAATAGAATGCATGAATGTAGACTGAATAAAACAGATGTTCAGACTAAATAAAACATGTATTCATACTATATAAAAAAGATGTTCACACTAATTGTTTCAAGTCATTTCTACATAAAAAATGAGGTACAAACTAAATAAAATATGTGTTTATAGTAAATAAAAACGTGTTGAGATTAAATAAAATAGGTGTTCTAACTAGCTATTTCAAGTCTGTTTTTTGTACTGTTTCAAATCTGTTTTATACAGAAATTGTGTGCATACTAAATAAAATAAGTGTGCATACTAATTAAGGATATGATCATACTAACTCTTCTGATGGTCATACTAACATCTCAGGTGGTTATATTAACTCCTCTGATGGTCATACTAGCTGTTTCAGGTCTGTTTTGTATAGAAATGACGTGCATACTGAATAAAATAGATGTGCATACTAAATAAAAAAGTGTTAAGACTAAATAAAGCATGTGTTCAGACTAGTTGTTTCAAGTCTGTTTTTTTTCACTGTTAAGTCTAATATGCATTATATAAAAATGTGTTAATACTAACTAAAAATATGGTCATACTAACATCTCAGGTGATTATACTAACTCCTCTAATGGTCATACTAACCCTGATGGTGATACTAACATCTCAGATAGTTGTACTAACTCCTTTGGTGGTCATACTAACATCTCAGGTGGTTAAGCTAACTCCTCTCGTGATCAAATTAACTCCTCTGGTGGTCATTCTAACCTCTCATGTGGTGATGTTTTTTTAATATTTTCATCGATTCATCAATGTTTTTCAACCACTCGTTGCTGTTTTCATCAATTCATCGATGTTTTTCAATGTTTCATGGATTCATCGATGTTTTTCAATGTTTCATGGATTCATCTATGTTTTTCAATATTTTCATTGATTCTTTTTTTTTTCTTCGATTCATCAATGCAAACCTGACATTCATCGATGACTTTCATTAATTCATCGATGCGAAACAACATTTCATTGATGTTTTTTACCAACTCATTGATGCAAAGCATGGATTCAGCGATGCTTTTTAATGTTTTCATTGATATAGAAAGAAAGAAAAAAGGAAGAAGAAATATATAATTGGAAGAGAAATAAATAAGTTCAAGAAAGAAATAAAATAAAATAAGAATAAGACAAAAGATGAAGGAGAGTGGGGAACATGAGGCTAGATCTGAAATTCAAATATGAAAAGAGTTTTGTCTTATGCGAAATACGAGTATGAAGTATGTGATTACGATATCGTAATAATTTCTCCTATAAATATTTATAGATAATCATAGTGTCTAACTGATTAAATTAGTTTGAACTGTAAAAATAGTTAAATTAAAAGCAAAAAATCCTAAAAATATATAACAACAGTATCATTTTCCTGGCTGTTTTATCCCAATAAGTTATTATATTTAATTGAGCTATAATTAAATTATAAAACAAGTAACTAATACAATGAGTTCAAATGAATGAATTTCAAAATTATCCATTTGAAAGGGGTAAAATTGACTTATTTTTTAGAAAAACTTTCACATCATTTAGTAGTAGCAGGAGGAAACATAAATAAGTGCTACTCAAAGTCTAAGCAAACTTTTTTTTTTCTAATTGTTGTCAATTTTCAAAGGAGGCCTTTAATTAGTTACCACATTGTCTTCAAAGTTGGTAACAAAACATTAGGAGAAGTGCTTCTTTTACCTATTCATTGATTAACAAACAAACTATGCACATACAAAGTATACCTATATTTTATGAAAATTGCTACAATTAATACATTGTTTTGGTAATGCAAAATTTGAGTTGATGTGAACTATTCGATATAAAATGAACTGTATAGTACATATATAATTAAAGCTCTAACAAAATCCAAACAACTGAAAAGGACCCTACTATTATTTTATTCACTGAAAATAGTGTTGAAGAGTTTGCTCCATAACTTGTAGATTTTAGCATTATATTTACATTTTTTTTTATATGTTTTCACTGTGCTTGAACTAATTTTTAATCTGGTGATTAAGACAATTAAAATGTTCATATGAAGGTTTCATCCTTTTTTATCCCAAAAAATGTCTTTAACAATGAGAAGTAACAATTACATACAAATTCAGTCTTTCTTGAAATCGGATAGGTTGTTGCGGTGCACCGCGTTGCATGCGATCTAGATCATTCGGTCATTGTTGCGCACTCTCAAGATTCATGCTTTCAAATCTCAACTTTTCTATAATTCTTTATCCCACCGTCTGTTATGTTATGTTATGTTATGTTATGTTGTGTTGCAGGAGAGGATTCGAACCCGATTTTCTTAGATTATTAGCTATTTGCATCACCATGACAAGTGTATATAAATTGTGAAACATAGAATTGTAAATAAAATACAAGTTTTGAAAAAGTAAAGGGTTAGTAAAGGATTGGTAACATGGGTTTAATGCAGAAGTCATAGACTCACCAAACACAGAATTAAGTTCCTTTTTTAGTGTTTACACAAACAAACGAATGCAATTCAAAGTAACCCTCACCTGATCCTTTTTATTTCTGATTTCATTTTTTAGGTGAATTCTGATATGACTTTGAAGGATTGTGAACCGCTCAATTTTAGAAATTTAATGGTTAAGATGGATTTTAATTCGCATCCTTGCATTCATGCTTCTTATTAGATTAATACAAAGCACACGATTAAGAATTAATCAATCCCAACCGTTAATTCTTTCTACCCATTGCAGTATATATCACCCTTTTTTTTTTTCTATATTACAATAATTTAGAAGTATGTGCTTGGCTGCTTGATCTCTTTGCCATTTTAAATGGTCATAAAGATATATATATATATATATATATATATATATATATATATATACATATATACATATATATACATTTAAAAAAAAGGTAATTTACTAAAGAAATGATTGCAATGTGAATATAATTGGAGGGTATAATGATAAAATGATGAATTTTAATCTCCATGTAACTTTATTTGCATGATTGCTGTGTTTTTAACTATTTTCAACACTTCACAATTGATGTTGAATGGAGAAGGCCGCAATAGAAGGAGACAAAACAAATAGGTATTCACATCAACTTTTCGTTGTGTTGCAATATTGATAATAGAACATGTATCAAAAAGAAAACAAAAACGCATTAAACAAAAGGAAAAGGAGCTATACTTAGATATCACATTTGATATCGATTTTATTATGCATTTTTAGTTGAGTTATTGTGCACATTATTTGAGGTATTATGCATGTTATTTTTTTTAATGAAATAGTTATACATGTTATCGATTTTATTATGCATATTTAGTTGAGTTATCGTGCACATTATTTGAATAGTTATACATGTTATTTTTGTAATGAAATAATTATACATGTTATTTTTTGTACTGAAATAGTTATGGTATAACATGCATAATAACTCAACTAAAGATGCATAATAAAATCAATATCGATAGTTGGTATCAAATGTGGTATCTACGGAACATTATCCTAAATAAAATAATTCCCTAACCTGTTTCACAATAATTTGCAATGGCACAAAAAAGGTTCATGTTAAAATAATTCTAAGACAAAATTAATAAGGGAGAATTGGATAATTGCCACTCCAAAAGAGTCCATTGTGAAAAATGCCACTACAAAAATTCCTTTTTGATAACTGCCACTACAAACTACATCTCTTTTTTATTTTGCCATTATTAGCATTGAGGTACAATCTTTTAAAAATAAAAATACAATTATTCTGTTAATGACTACTATACCCTTAACCCATTAACCCAGCCGATCCCTAACTTCTCTTCTTCTTCTCTTCTCTTCTCTTCTCTTCTCTTTCACTGTCGAGCCCACAATATCACGTTCTCTTCTCTGCATCCATCGCCTCGTGGACGCCTCGGCATTTTTTGACGAGCTCAGATCCTCCGTCTGTCTACTTCGTCACTCCTCTGTCTGTCTGTCTACAACGAGCCAGATCCTCCGTCTGTCTACTTCGTCACTTCTTGAATTTTTAACAAGAACAGCAGTACCCTACAACGAGCCAGATTGGAAGTACTGAACAACGGATCTGGGTTTCATATGGCCAATCCTATTGGGTAAGGTTACTGATTTTACATTTTATTGATTGGAAGTATCGGTACCGTTTGTGATTTTACTGCACGCCTATGATCCAATGCCAACGCTTACCCTTGCACTTGCCTATCTTTCTTATGGTTTACTGATTTGACCAGTGAGGGTACTGATTTTACTAGTTTTAATGTTTGAAAGTATCAGTATCCATACTGATTTTACTGATTTTACTGATTTTCATCCAGTATCGATTTGTTTATTTGCTTTAATTCCTTTGATTGCTGTGATTGTGTATAACCAATTTTACTGATTTGTTTATTTGCTGTGATTGCTGTGATTGTGAATAACCAATTTTACTGATTTGTTTATTTATTTTCTGTGATTGTTGTGAATACTAGTATTGATTTGGGAGAATTGGATTGTTTATAAGCAATTTTACTGATTTTGAATACCATTACTGATTACACTGTTTTGCATTGTAATGTTGTACAGGATAGATCCAGCCACATGTTTCCTTGTTGAGGCCAAAATCGAAGGATTTTGCAACAAACAAGACGATGGGAGAAAGATATACTACAAGGGAAGAACACTTAGATGGGTGGTAGATTCTGATAGATTTTCATTATGTGAGTTGATCAGTTATCTATCCGATGAGATAAATTGGGGCAATTGTCATAAACCAAGAATATGGGGGATGGACGATGTTGAGTTAGTTTCTGAGTCGCAAATTCTACAGTTATTTACCAAATATGAGAAGGAAAGGAATATACCACTTCGTGTAGTTGCGTCCGATATTGTTGAAGGGACAAAATGTAGTGCCACCGAAACAACCTTTCCATGCACTCCCATTCAGTCAGTGCCCGCGATTGCCAATGGTAGTCAAAGCCAACATGGAAGTTGTGATCCTGATGAGAATGTGACAATGCAACCTGAGGCATTGCAACCTGATCAACCCGATGAAGAAAAAAATGATTCTGAGTTCGAGCCCGAAGAGTATGTGGGTCTAGATGATGAGTTCTTGTATAAGTCCGATAGTGAAGAGGGTAATGCACAACATGGAGGAAGTAGTGATGCAGATTTCATAGGGGATGAGAATGTGCAAGACTCAAATATCAATGACACTGCACATTGTGAGCCTGCTGTTATTCATGACCTTGAAAATCCTAAGATTGAGGTTGGTGCATTATTTCCTAACGTGACAGTATTTAGGAAGGCATTAAGACATTTCGCCATCAAACAAGAATTTGAATTTGTTACGATTAAATCAGACAAGACAAGGTTAATAGGAAAATGCAAGTTTCCTAGTTGCAAGTGGAGAATCCATGCATCTGTACTCCAAGAAGAAAAGACATGCATGGTAAGTCTCTCTAGTTTAGATATTTAAGCTCGTAATTAGAGAATTCATGCATATGTGTACTAATTGTTTTGTTCTAAAATTGTAGGTGAAAGTGCTAGGTCAGGCCCATTCTTGCCCATCCACTAGTATGGTTGATGGGACGATGGCATCACAATCATGGGTATCAGACAGGGTGTCAGGGTGGTTAGCAAAGAATCCCTCGATTGGTGCTAAAGCAGTTAAGGAGAAATTAGAAGACGAGTTTAATGTTAAGGTAACCTATGGAAAAGCTTGGTGTGGACGAAATCTGGCAGTAAAGCAGGTTCATGGGTCTTGGGATGAAAATTTCGAATTGATATACAATTTTAAACATGAGTTGGAGAGGAGAAGTCCTAGAAGTATTGTTGAGGTAGATTGCAAAAGAATTGGCAATAAGATGGTGTTTAGCAAGGAGTTTGTGGCATTAAAACCATGTGTAGATGGGTGGTTACACGGGTGCAGACCTTATTTGGCAATTGATTCAACTCATCTCACTGGTATGTATACGGGTCAGTTGGCAGCAGCTTGTGGCATTGATGGGCACAACTGGCTCTTTCCAGTGGCTTACGGAATTTTTGACAGTGAAAGCACAGAAAGTTGGGTGTGGTTTATGCAGCACCTTAGAAAAGCAATAGGAAATCCACCCGATTTGGCAATATCATCAGATGCTAGTAAGGAACTCGGGGCTGCAAGTGCAAGGGTATTTCCCGAAGCTGAGCATAGGGAATGCATGCGTCACTTGATGAAAAATTTCAAGAAAAAATTTCACGAAAAAGACTTCATTTGCCACATGTGGGGAGCAGCAAAAGCATATGACGTAAGGGACTGTGAATTACATCTTGAAAGGGTTAAAGAACTTTCGGCCGCAGCAATTGATTGGCTCAGCAAAAATCACAACCAACTTTGGTGCAAAAGTAAGTTCTCTGATAAGATAAAGTGTGACTATGTGAACAACAATATTTCTGAGAGTTTCAATAGTTGGATCAGAGAGTTTAAGGGGTTGCACATTGTTGATCTTATTGACCACATTAGACAACTAATCATGATTAAATTTGACATAAGGCGGAAGATCAGTACAAAGTTTGAAGGAGAAATAATTCCGAGTGTGCTTAGGGAATTAAATGCACTTAGTAGGTCTGGAAAGCATAAAATTTATAGAAGTGGTGATAATTTGGCAGAAGTAAGTGGAGTTGACTCGGAAGGCAAGATTTGGAGACATGTAGTGGAATTGGACAAACACGAGTGCACATGTAGAGAGTGGCAAATCACCGGCAAACCATGCCTACACGCCGTTAAATTCATTTGCTCAATGCGTGGGTCTCGTATAGAACAATATGTGCATGAGTACTATTCGGTTCATAAGTTTAGATCAGCATATGCGGGTTATGTCACTCCAATGCCTGCCAAATCAAGATGGGTCAAAGTGGATCCCGGTTTCAAGGTACATCCACCCCAAATGAAGAGACCAGCCGGCAGACCTAGAAAGCAGAGGATTCCCAGTTGTCTAGAGCCGGGATCGAAAAGACACCAATGTAAAAGGTGCAAGCAATATGGTCATCAACAAAGGACATGCAAAGAACCCGTTACTTCTGATTCAAGGACTGCTGCAGATTCTGGACCCATCAGGAAAAGGTATGCTGATTCAAGGCAATGTCATATTCATTGGTTGTTATTACATGATTGATTCAACTCATCTGTTTCTAACCATGTTATGCTGTTTGATGCATGTATGTCAGGAAGAGGACTCTTCGGACAGACTGAAATGGTTGAGCATGTTATGCTGATTGATTCAACTTAGTAGGAATGTTGTTGTTAGTGGTGATAATGTTGTTCTTTATTTAGGTTATGGTTGAGCATGAATGTTGTTCTTTATTTACGGTTGCTGTGTGTTTTATGGTTGCTGTTATTTAGAAATGGTTGAGCATGAATGTTGTTAGTGGTGATAATTGTTGTTCTTTTTTTTCAAACTTGTTGCATGTTTGTTGCTGTTATCTACTGTTGTACGATTAATCTTGGTTGTTGTTCTTGTTAAAATTCTATTTGCTAGAATTTAATCTTGGTTGCTGTTATCTACTGTTGCATATTTAGGAATTACAATGTAGTGTCTTTAGGAATTGATAAAAGAATAGGAGTGTCCAAGAGCACACCCAATCTTGCTGTTATTATGCAGCACCTTGGAATCGATAACATTCATTGCTACAATTCTTCTTCCAATAGATACAATGTGAAAATGGAGCTTAAACTGATACAATTCTTCATCACAATAGAATGTACCAACTGATAATTCTTCATCACAATTCATACAATTGAATCCATAACTGATACAATGTTTTTCCAAACTAACATCCCAATTCCATGTACCAAACACCAAATTTCTTGTTGAGAACATTCCAATTCCCTACTTAAACAATAAGAATAGTACATTGCAAACAATCATAACTATAACATTCAACATAATAACTTTAATAAGATAATTTATAGAAGGCACTAATGCAGCCAATTGAGTGTTCTGCATCTTTCTTTCTGCTGTATCATCATCCATCTCGTCAACTCCTTGAGGATACGGTGTGTCCCAGAGCACACCGATTTCGTGAAGAAATCTCTCATATGCATTCTCCCACTTGAAAAAGCGACACCGAGTTGCATTCTACAATTAATGCAACAATTACATGAAAAAACAGTTGATCAAAGAAAGTTTCAGATTTGAACCCCAACATGGAAATGTCAATTGAACAAAAAACTGGGCATGCCAGAAAAACTGCGACGGAGCTCAGCATGCCAGTTTTTCTGGCATGCCAAAACCGCAACCTGCGTCACTTTCTTGTTCAAAGTGTTCAAACTGGGCATGCCAGAACCGCAACCTGCGACGGAGCTCAGCATGCCAGAAAGTGACAATTGAACAAGAAAGTGTCAATTTGAACAAGAAAGTGTCAATTTGAACACTTTGAACAAGAAAGTAAACCAAAAATATTCAATCTGACCTTTTGAAAATTTTCGCATTTGTAAAATATTTTTCCTGAATTTGATGCAGTGGTGCTCACCAGCCTCATCACGTAAACCTCGGCGCAATATGGGCACTCTACAAGTGGCAGAAACCTCCCTTTAGATTGGCTCGCACTGGAGGTGGTCGAGTCATTTCCCCCAGTTCGAGAATACCAGCGTTGGTGCATTATTCGTGAGAGGATGGAGAAGGATGAGATCGAGATAGAATTTTCTAAGAAGAGAAGAATAAGAGGATGTAGAGGGATGAGATCGAGAGAGAGGAATGAGATCGAGAGAGGGATGAGATAGAGCTAGGGTTTTCTCAGAAATGGCAGAGGCGGAGGCGGAGAGGGGTATAGTAGTCATTAACAGAATAATTGTATTTTTATTTTTAAAAGATTGTACCTCAATGCTAATAATGACAAAATAAAAAAGAGATGTAGTTTGTAGTGACAGTTATCAAAAAAGAATTTTTGTAGTGGCATTTTTCACAATGGACTCTTTTGAAGTGTCAATTATCCAATTCTCCAAATTAATAAACATGTTTAAATTAGCTGACAATGAGAATGGAAGAATTTCCTTGAAAATGTTACTCTAATAAAATCTATACGATATAAAAAGCAAGAGAAATATATTATCCCCTCAATAAACAAAATAAAAGAAAAAAGATATATCTTTTTTCGTGCCAAATTTATCAGAAAATTAATTACCTTGCTAAATAATTATCGGATCCAAAAGAAAAAGAAAAAAAGAAACAACGGATTTTTTCATAAAGAGTTAAAGAAGTAACTTCTTAACATATAGGACCAACGACTCTCTAAAATTATCACAGTGGTCAAGGGCGCAACTAAAACTTGCATTATTATTTTTTTCATTTTTTTCTAATTCTCGTGCATTTCTCTGAAAGTTTCTCAACAAATTTTATATTTTAAAGATGCAAGTATTACTTGTGTTTCTAAAAATTTAGAGGCGCAAGCATTAGTTATATTTTTTTAACTTCTGTGATATTTTTAAAGAATCATTGATTCTATCAGTAATATAAGTTAATTCTTTGATTTTTTTATGAGAAAAATCTAGAAACAACATGGCGTTTGCTGTTTGGTCCTCTCCATTTGTGATGACTAAGAGGAGTTTAATTAATCGTCCTTTAAGGGAAAATTTTCATAGATGGTTAAAGACCGGTCCAATTAACTGTAATGGCTAAAGATTTTGAATATTTTTGCAGATGGCCCTTAGCTTTTTTCTTTTTTTTTTTCCACAGGTTTTTTGTTAGATTTTTTTCCCTTTTCCGCGGGCCTGTTGTCAATCGAGAAAAAAAATGAGGCGCTACCATTAGTAATTTCTCTAAAATTATTTCATAAAAATTTGTTTTTATATTTTTCCTTTTTTATACTTTTTCATAAAAATTTAAACAATTTAAAAAGAAAATTATTAATGAGATATTTAAGATGGTTTCATATCGATTATCTATCTAGTAACTTGACACGATCGATGAAGGACTCGATTATCTATCTAGTAACTTCAACTATTTTTTTTGGATTGTAATTAGTTTTTGTATCGTCGCAAGTCGTCGATATGTACATATTCAGGTTTATTTTTATTTTGTCAAATTTGATTTGCAGTCGGAGGAATGTGCATCTCAAATTTGACTCCATCGTATATTTGTGTCTTAATTAATTATTTTTATCATGAGTTTGCGTTAGAGTCATTTTTGAATCACTCGTTTCTCCGATCACAAGCCAATTCTGACACGATAGAAATAGACTTGAATCTCTATATATAACTCGACGATTAGCAATGATAAAATATTCTTATTACAGTCTTCACGAGCATAATTGAAGTTGTTATAAAATTACCATCTTAAATATCTCATTAATAATTTTTCTTTTTAATTCGTTTATATTTTTCTATCAAAGAAAAAAAGGGAAAACAATTAGAGGCTCTACTAAAAAAATTTAAAAATTTTTGAAAAAAAAAAATTATTTTAGAAACGATGCTCCGGTTTTTCTTGACTGACAGTAGAGCTCGCAGAAGAAACCGAGAAAATCGTGAGAAAAAAGCTAGAAACATGACTATTAATTGCATCATTCATCCTTGATAAGAATAAGTGTATAACCTGTGAAAACATATAAGAATATTAGGTCATCTAACTATATCATTGCAGTTAATAGTACCTGTTTTTGGACAATACTTGAAAATCTCCCCATTTTGTAGAGAAACTAGAGGTTTGAAAATACCCGCCCGTGCCCGCCCCGCCCCGCCTCGTGGCTCAGATTCGACTCGACTCGTGGTTGGCGGATCCACGGATCTATGACGGATCAGGTAGGCCAAAAATCTCTAGACCCGTCCAAACCCGTGCCCACCCGGACCCGTGCCCGACTCGCCCCAAGACCCACCCTGTGTCCGACCCGTGGACCCGTGCATCCGACCTATGGAACCATGCAGAAATTAAAAAAAATTACAAAAAAAAAAATTAAAAAAAATTCAGAAAAATTCGGACCCGTGGAGACCCGCCTGGACCCGACCGCCCGAGTTTATCACGGGTCGGATTGGAGGTTTTGGGTTCGAAACCGTGGAGACCTGCTCCGTTGGACCCGTGGACCCGTTGTACTCGTGAATCCGTGGATCCGAACGAGTCGGATCCACGAGTCCCCGACCCGACCTGCATGTAGAACTCTAAGAGAAACCGGGTATATAAAATCAAATAGATAATCACTGAGCATGGGTTGGTTAGCTACTTGGCTTTTTGTTTGGTTAGTGCGCAGCCGGATATACACCACTTTAAACCTCTGGCACTATTATGCATGCAACAACTGATAGCCAGGTCGCCACCAAAATATATATAACAAACCGGGACCCGGTACAAATATTGCATTTAATATATATCCAGTGCTGATCATATATATCATATCATATCCAAAGTTCTTATGTTTCACATTTCCATTTAATGAAATATCTAGGAAGCTAGCTAGCTAGTACTTAGCATAATCTAATCTATGTATATCTCTCTCTCTCTCTCTCTCCTCACCATGCATGGCCCCATGCCAAAATTCGCTTGTTTGGATATATATAACACACGACGAAATTGACTAGCCTTTTCTTTTCAACACGCTCTCTCGTGTTCAATGAACGCCTGCTAAAGAGCTTGTCTCTATGTAGGTGTTAAAAGAAAAAGTTCTTTTGTTTCTTTTTGGATAAAATATTATGTCTATAACAAAAGAAAAAACACTAATTCGTATTGATATTTGGTACACTTATTCGGCTGCACATGAGAATCAGATTTTGATTCAGTAGCAAAAATAATGTTCTAATTTTTATATATGTGAGAAGTTGCATATTCGAAATTTGAATTAAATTTCTAAATAAATATTTAGAATTGAGTGACTTTATCTTAAGAAGGTTTTGGCTAACCACTCCCAACAAACTTGCTACATAAGTTTGGAGGTGAGTATTATTTTTTATTATATTAAAGAAAATAAATTGATTGCAATTTTTTTTATGAATTTCAGATGCTTATAAATAATTTGTCTACTTCCACATTCCGAATGGATTTTGAAATAGGCCAGAACTAATGCATATAAGGAGTTAGTGTAGTTGGTTGATAAAACAATTCATCATGTTTGTCCCACAATTATTTTATTTATATACTAAGAGTCAGGGGCGGATCCAGAATTCTCACCAGGGGGTTCAAGATTTACAGTATTTTCCAGGGTGGTTCGAAATGATGATTATTCTTAGAAAAAAATTATTTTACATGGTCATTTATGCAAAAAAATTTCAAATATATGGTCATTTTTTAATTTTTTTTTCAAAGGGGGGTTCAGCTGCACCCCCTGGTGCAAGGTGGCTCCGCCCCTGCTAAGAGTGAGGATTCGTTGATAATTGTCAGAATATATAAGTTGCATGAGTGTGGATTCGGATATTGTATCCGATACAGTGCGGGTGTGGTGATACATCATTTTCTAAAATGCTAGAATACAACATAGTATATATAAAATAATAAAAAAATATATTATGTATTAAAATATATATAATATGTAACAAATTTGATCACAAATACATGTTTGTTGCAGTGGTTTGTACTTTTGATAAGACAAATTATATATGTTTAAACCTAGGGTTAATTGTATTTAAATAGACCGTGTTTTGTATTGTAGGTTTTGGAAATAATTAAGGTTAAATTAAATTTGTTTTGTTTGTCTTGTAAGAGTTCAAGGTACTGCTCTACTTTAGTACATACATTTATTGTAGAAATTAAGAGCTAGAATGTCTTAATTAGATGATAATTCAAGATTGTAAAACTCTTTCTTAGCTTTTCAATGCACCTTGATTCATCTAAGTCGGAGTTCGGATGAATGATTATGGCCAAAATACTAAACGTTGTGTACTGAAAAATATTCCAGTCGTATCCTGCCATATCCCAGCAGTATTTTGTGTCATATCCCAACCGTATCACAGCCGTATCCCAGTCGTATCATGCCATATCCGACCAGTCAACAATACTAAAATAATATGATACACCACGTAGAGTATCGGATGCGTATCACACACGTATCTATATCGCATACGTATATGATATGCGACGCGACAGGGTTTTAAAGTATCCGGACAACCTAGACGTCAGCTAACAATCTTAAAAGCTGATTAAAATAAATTTAAAACAATTATTGTAAATACAAAAATAAAAATAAAGTCCTAGACATTTTTGAAGTTATAGATTGATTGGTTTTTCAATTTCGTGTAATATAAGTCATGGCATATGATATGATATTTCATACAAGAATTTAATTATAGATAATTATAAGTCAAGCAATTTTTGTTAATCTCTGATCAGGGACGAAGCCACAGAGAATCAGGGTGACGCAATTGCCTCACCCTAAATTCCGTGAAATACACATTAGTATAGGATGATAGTTGATAAATAGATACATTGAATGCTACTTTTGTCATATATTGCCTTACCCTGTTGTCTCCACTCTCCAGCAAAAGTCAAAGTCACATGGACACATGGCTATACAACCTATATTCTCTCATTTTATTTTATTTTTTAAATGCTATTGTAGTATTGTTTTTTGTTGGGCTGAATTTGTGCAGGATACTATATCCTATATGATAATATGAGATTAGTAAATATGTAGAAGCCCAACTTTTGAAACTCTCGAAGAATAAAAAACCAAACAAAGACAAAACAAGTCCAAGAGACATTTCACATTTGCAGATTTGCTTGTTCTCTTTCTTTTAAGTTTTAGAAAATAGACTAAACAGTCATGCTATACTGGAACTTCCAGAGTCGAAGTAACAAGTAAGAACTTTATACTTAGTCTCCTTTGTTTTTCTTTTATTTCACGAAAGCTACATTTCAATTTTCACATGCTCACCGCTCACGTCTATGATACTTAAATAAAAATATGCTTTTAGTATGAGTAGAAGTTGAGAAGTAAAATTTGGAAACAGATACTAGAAGGCTCAAGCATTAGGCTTTACTTTTTTAAAAATGCAGATCAGGTATTCGACTTTATGCCTATGTGGTTGTGTGACTATTTTTTAATCTTCTTCTAAGTAGGTAGCCAGTTGGGGTCTTGGGGATCAGTTTGTATCAACGGGCAACGAGCAACAAGCAACGACAAAACTTAATCACTTATTTATGAAAATCAGCAAACTGTTTTGAATTGAGGTACCTTTTCTATTGAACATCAATTCTTGATGGAATTTTTTCATGAAATTTATTATCTTAACTTGTAAAGTCTAATTGAATTTGTTCTCAATTTGTCCATCAGAAATGGAACGCTACTTTCAGAAGTCACCTAAATTGGCACATGATTCATCTCCAGTAGCATCACAACAAGCTCAGAGACAAAATCAAAGTGAGCCTAATCTGGAATAGGACCCTCCTACCGATTCTGCTCTAAGGCCTTCTATTTCTGAATATAATCCAAATGATCGTGATCGTATACGTCGATTTTACCTAGCAAGAGGTCCATGTCAACCTAAAAATCACAAATTTCCTCAAAGAGACATTGGAGGTTTGATGAGAAGGTTCAACAAAGCTTGGTTTAATCAGTATAGTTCATGGTTGGAATATAGCGTTAGTAAAGATGCAGCCTTTTGTCTTTGTTGCTATCTATTTAGACCAGAAAAACTTGGATCGGGTGGTGGGAGCAACTTTGTAGCAGAGGTCTTTAGAAGTTGGAAATTTCCAAAAGGGTTTGAAGATCATATTGGTGATTCAAATAGTTGGCACAATCATGCTGTGAGAAAATGTTCTGATTTGCTAAATGAGAGACAAAGTATTCAGATTGTTCTAGAGAGACAAAGTGCTCGCATGGAGACATATTATAGAATTCAACTCACTGCCTCTGTCGTTTGTGCTCGATTTCTTGCAAGACAAGGTTTAGCATTTCGTGGAAATGACGAATCCGAGAGCTCTAACAATAGAGGGAATTTTCTTCAACTTTTGAGGTTTTTAGGAGACCATAATGAGAAAATAAACAATGTTATTCTATAAAATGCTCCTCAAAATTTGAAGCTCACTTCTTCTGATATCCAAAAGGATATAGTTAACTCAGCTGCAGAGGAGACAACAAAAGAGATAATTTCAGAACTTGGGGATGAGCAGTTTTCTATATTAGTGGATGAGTCCAGAGATGTCTCCGTGAAAGAGCAAATGGCGGTTGTAATTCGGTTTGTGAATAGAAGTGGTTGTGTTGTTGAACGATTTTTAGGTATTGTTCATGTTGCTAATACATCAGCTCTCTCTTTGAAGTCAGCACTAGAAAAGTTATTTGGAAAGTTTGATATGACTTTGTCTAGATTACGTGGCCAAGGTTACGATGGAGCTAGCAATATGAGAGGCGAGTTTAATGGTTTGAAAACATTGATCATGAGGGAGAATGGATCTGCATACTACGTTCATTGTTTTGCCCATCAATTGCAACTAAGCCTAATTGCTGTAGCCAAGAATCATTGCCGAGTTGCTCATCTATTTAATTTGTTAAATACGGTTCTCAATGTTGCCGGTGCATCATGTAAAAGGCGTGATCAGTTGCGTGAAAAGCAAGCGAATGAAGTTGCTGAAGCTCTTTCAAGTGGTGAGCTTGTAACAGGAAGAGGCTTGAACCAAGAAATCAATCTTTCACGTCCTGGTGATACCCGATGGAGTTCCAATTATAAGTCTCTAACTAGTGTGATTGCTTTATTTTCTGTTATAGTAGATGTGATTGAGGAAGTAGAGAAGGATGGGTCAAATCCGGAACAAAAAGGAGCAGCTTCTGGATTATTAGACTCTTTGCAATCATTTGATTTTGCACTCAATTGCCATCTCATGAGAAATGCATTAAGCATTACTTATGACTTGTCACTAGCTTTGCAACGTAAAGATCAAGATATTGTAAATGCTATGTGTTTGGTAAAGATAGCTAAAGAACGGTTACAAAAAATGAGAGATTGTGGATGGGAATCATTATTTGAAGAAGTGTGCTTGTTTTGCAGGAAACATGATATCGTGGTTCCAAAAATGGAAGATGCATGGATACCTCGTAGCAAGTCAAGGCGTAGAGCAGCAAAGGTAACAAATATGCATTATTATCGTGTTGAGATGTTTTACACGGTTATTGATATGCAATTACAAGAGCTCAATAGTCGCTTTACGGAGACAACTACTGAACTACTTATTTGTGTGGCATGCTTGAATCCAAATAACTCTTTCTCAGCATTCAACAAAGAGAAGCTAATTCAACTAGCTCAATATTATCCTTCTGATTTCAACAGATGGGAGCTTGCTGTCTTAGAAAATCAGTTAGAGAATTATTACATGGATTTACAAAGTGATAGAGAATTCTTTGAGTTAAAGAATTTAACCGATCTTTCTCAAAAAATGGTTGAAAAGAATACACACATCGTGTATCCCTTGGTTTACAAATTACTCAAATTAGCCTTGATTTTGCCGGTGGCTACTGCTAGCGTGGAAAGAGTATTTTCAGCAATGAATGTGGTGAAAAATTGCTTGAGAAACAAAATGGGAGATCAATGGATGAACGATTGCTTGATTACTTACATCGAGAAAGATTTATTTGATTGTGTTGATAACGAAAGAATTATGTAGAGATTTCAAAAGATGAAAACTCGTAGAGGAAGACTTGCCACCTTGATTACTTAGCACTTTTATATATTGATATTTTGTGAAAACTTTTGACTAAATTGTATGTACAGTACTTGATTCCAGCAAAAACAAGAAGAAAGCATTGTTGAAACATCTACAAATCCTTTTATATATTTTTGCCCATATATTACACTTGTTATGATATCATTGATATGTCATGAAAATTTTTGAACTTACATATATATGTATGAGTTTTCTTCTTTTGCCCTCCCCTGACAACTTCTCTGGCTTCGTCCCTGTCTCTGATTGAATATCAAATTACGAGTAGAGCTAGTTTGTTCTTAAGCTCATAAAAAAATATTGATGAGTTTACTTAAAAAATAGTTATATCAAATTCAATGACAAATTCAAACCTTTGAAACCAATTCACATAATGAGTGGTGTGTTTTCATATTATATTTATAATATTTTTATTGTAAAGTGAAATAGTGAAAATGTAAAAGAAAATTAATGTGTGAAAAATAATCTATCAGGTTTCATCTTTTTTAACCGCTTGATCTTATATTAAAGTAATTCAAAAATAAAAAAAGTTGATATATATGTAAGCACATACTCATTATGTAAATTCGTTTCAACAGTTTAAATTTGTCACTTTAAGTCTATTTTATTAATTTTTTAGTTAATCTCACTAACATGTTAGCGATCTTAGAAATACACTAGCTTTATTGTCAAATAACACTCAAATTGTAATAAAATCGCAGCATACTTTGATCTATATGCTTACAAATATTAGATTATTTTAATACAATCTAGCTAGCAGAGATTCAACATTAATTTGAACTCACAGATCACTCAAAAATAAATAAATATTGGATTCACAAATGGTTATATATATATACTGGCACATGATCCACTTTGTTTGTCACTGAGACGATGCGAAGGAAAACAATTTATGATCGAAAATAATATTTAATTTGAAAATTCAGAATTGCAAATCAGTTCAAAAACTATTCAGAAATTCGGGCACTGTAAATTAGAGGATTGTTTCGTTCGTGAGAACTGAGAAACACATGATATCATGGTGGGACCACACTGTCATACAAGGCTGTTCATCACTAAAGGCCTCATGCAAAACTATGGAGAAAACTATTGCAATTCAATTATATTTGAAATTTTGAGCATTGTAATTTTGGAAATTTAATTTCGAATTTTGTACTGAATATATATATCAGTCTATTAATCCTCTAATAAATTGCTACTAGGTAATAGTACGAGTCTAGTTGTTCTACTGCAACTAGGGGAAAGAGAAGTATTTTTAAAGGCTCAGCTCAATGATGGCACATAACCAAACACACATAGCACGAGTATTGATATGCAATTCCAAGTCAATTTCTTTAGATTTTTTTTGTTTCTATTTCTTTAAGTGGTCTAAGCAACTCAATTATTCAAAATTATTATTATTAAATTCAACTTGATCCTATACTTGAAACGACTAGGAAACTCAAAGAAAGTTCCAACAAACCAGACACCAATCAACACTATATATAAAAGCCCCATTGACACCCCTTCCTCTCTCATCACAAACTGTCAATCATTTCCATTGTTTAACAAACTAACCAAACCCCCAACCCCTCCAAGCCTGACACCATGGCACCTAAAGCCACCGTGGACAGGCTCTCGCAAACCCTAGTTGCACCGGCCGGCTCGACGCCGACCGGTCCGTTACACCTTTCCTGGCTCGACCGATACCCGACTCAAATGGCATTGATCGAATCATTGCACGTGTTCAAGCCGGTTCAAGAGATGAACCAAGACCCAGTGAAGATCATAAAGGGTGCCTTAGCCGAGGCCTTGGTGCACTACTATCCCTTGGCCGGTCGTCTGGCTAAGACGCTAGATGGGAAGTTGCACGTATCATGCAAAGGGCAAGGCGTTTGGTTTATCGAAGCAAACGCAAGTTGTGCCTTGGAGGATGTCGATTATTTGGAGTATCCATTGATGATATCAAAGGATGAATTGCTGCCTAATCCAAAGCCTAAGTTGGATCCATTTGAGGAGGACAAATTGATTCTTTTGGTGCAGGTAACGAATATATTCTTTCTCGTATTTGAAGTATATATGTCTTCTCCTTTTGAGTTGGGTTACCTTTTTTCAACCCTTCTTTGAAAAGAAAAGAGTTGGAGACTGCAATTTTGTTTTCTCCATTGTGATTTACTTTGAATTTGGGAGCTTGCTCCATATGATTCCAAAATAAAATGGTTTTATGTGTGGCAAAAATATGACTTGATAACAAACATTTTGGCAGAGCCAAGAAGAACAATTGTGTAATTATATTGAAACTAATGTCCCATATATTTCTTTGAACAGGTAACACGATTTACTTGCGGCGGGTTTGTGGTCGGGTTTCGATTCTGCCATGCAGTAGCAGACGGGCCCGGTGCAGCACAGTTCATGACCGCGGTAGGAGAAATCGCTAGAGGCCAAGACAGACCAACTATTCAGGCCGAGTGGCGTCGGGATGCGATACCGGATCCTAAAAACGCACCCATCGGTCATTTACCAAAACCAACAAACACCCATCTCCAATACCTAGCAATTGACATCTCCATTGATTATATTAACCATTTCAAGAACCAGTACATGGAGCAAACGGGCCAGAGGTGCTCTGCTTTTGAGGTATTGATTGCCAAGGCATGGCAGAGCAGGACCCGTGCAATAAATTTTGCGCCTGGCTCGGTTGTGCACCTTGCATTTGCCATGAATGCACGGCCCCTGTTGCACCACAAATTACCGGCCAGTGGCGGTTTTTACGGGAACTGTTACTACATTATGAAGGTTTCGGCTGATAGCGAGAGGGTCATGAATTCCTCAATTGTGGAAATTGTGAAGATGATCAAAGACGGCAAAAAAAGGCTGCCACTTGATTTCGCGAAATGGGCCAGGGGGGACCTCAGGGTAGATCCTTATCAGATCACGTCGGACTACAACACGTTGCTTGTTTCCGACTGGACGAGGCTAGGCTTCGCAGAGGTCGACTACGGGTGGGGCCCGCCGGCACATGTGGTCCCTCTAACAAACTTGGATTACATTGCCACATGCATACTTGTTAAGCCATGGGCCCACAAACCGGGGGCCCGGTTGATCACGCAATGCGTCACCGCCGAGGGTGTTACCGGCTTCCATGAAGGACTGATGGCCTTGGACAGTTAGATTTCTAATTTATTATTTTTTTTCTTTTATTTTGTTGTTTTATTTTGAAAGTGTTCAATTAATATTGACGTGGATTATGGGTTGGGGGTTGGGGTAAATTAAAAGAGAAGCCTGTCAATAAAGAAAATGAGAAAATACATGTGACTACATACTTTTGGCTAGATATTATAGGAGGAATTGATTATATTTGTAAATCTTTTCAAAGTTGCCAGCTTGCAAGAGCCTATTAAGCAGTTAGTGGTTGACATTATTGCAGGATTTGTAATGGTTGTTAATGATTCCTTTGTATTATATATACTCTCAATTTCTAGATATTGTGTGATCATTCTTGGTAGGAGGCCACTATCTCCTATATATTTCTAGTTTATCTTCATGTTCAAAGGATGGTATATGCATGATTTAAGCATGTAGTATACTTTTACTAATGTTAGAAGTTACATTGATGAGTTGATGACACAAAAATAACATTACAACAATGAAGGCAAAAAAATAACAACAATGAACTAAATTCCAACTTTGCACAAGATCAGAAAAAGTATATATCTCACTATAGTGACCATGAATAACTAGTAAATTGCATGTATATATATATATATATATATGACTAAGGGTACATATAATCCGCGTCATCTGGTCAATCTGGCGGACTGACCTGAAGAATAATTGATTTAATTTATTAAATTGATTACGATTGAATTTAGCTAATTCAATAAAATAATATTAATTATGAATAGTTAAAAAATATAATTAATTATTTTAATTATTCATAGTAAGTTAGTTGAATGGATTAAGACTCTACCTTGTATAAATCTTAATAGAACATTAACATCATATTTTGAGGTTAGAAGAGATTAGAATAAGGAGATCCTTTTTTCTCATTACTGTTCAACCTAGTAACTGGCACCCTTAATCAATTGATAAAAAAAACTAGGATTATGAAATATACACAAGAGTCGGGCCCTCAATTTACGTAGATGATACAATTATATTTTTGCAAGCTAATAAAAAGATGATGGAAGTAATTAAATGAGCATTTGTGGCTTTTGAAGCTTTATCAGGTATGAAAGTTAATTTTGATAAGTGTGAGATGTTTTCTATTAACATAGGAGAGGATTATAACGGTAATGTTGTTCGAAACAAAGCACGTTTGGTAGCTCAAGGGTTTAGGCAAAAAGAGAGATTAGATTATGAAGAAACTTTTGCACTTGTAGTTCGGCTAGAATCCATTCGAATGCTCTTGACTTATGTCTCTTACAACGGCTTTACTCTATTCCAAATGAATGTCAAGAATGTTTTTTTGAATGAATTCATAGAAGAGGAGATGTATGTCCACCAACCACCATGCTTTGTTGATCCAACATTACCCGACCATGTTTATAGACATGATAAGTCTCTTTATGGATTAAAACAAGCTCCTAGGACTTGGTATGGTAAACTTAATTTCTTTCTAATTGACAATGGGCTCACAAGACGTAAAATCAATACCATCTTATTCACCAAAATGAAAGACTATGATCTATTGTTAGTTCAAATATAGGTAGATGATATAATTTTTGGTTCAACTAATGCGACACTTGTCAAGAAATTTGTTTCTTTGATGCATAGTGAGTTTGAAATAAGCATGATGCATAGCTTACATTCTTTTTGGGTCTTCAAATAAACAACAAAATGATGACATTTTCATAAGTCAAACTAAGTATGTCAAGGAGCTAGTTAAAAAAATTGGGATGGAGGATAACAAGACAAGCATTACACCTATAGCGACAAACATCAACCTCGATTCGGATGAAAGCATAAAACTCGTGGATGTATCTTAATACCGAGCAATGATAGGTAGTCTCTTTTATCTCACAACAAGTAGGTCGCATATCATGTTTCCGTATGTTTATGTGATCAGTTCCAATCAAACCCTAAAGAATTCCATCATAAAGTCGTCAAACGAATTTTAAAATACATCAAGGGTACACTTAACCTAGGATTATGGTATGGTAAGCAATCGAAACTTCACTTTATAGGATATACCGATGTCGATTATGTCGGAAATCGTATGGATAGCAAAAGTACAAGCGCAACATGTTAATTCCTAGGGGTTCCGCTTGTTTCATGGTCTAGTCGCAAACAAACATCTATGGCCCTTTCAACCGCGGAGGCCAAGTATGTTGTGGCGGGGAGTTGTTGCATACAATTATTGTGGATGATCCAAACATTAAATGATTACAACTTACGCTTCCGCAAAATTTCAATAATGTGTGCCAATACAAGTGCAATTTTGATCTCTAAAACCCGATATTTCACTCTAGAACCAAACACATAGAGATACGTCACCATTTAATCCAAGATCAAATTGAAAAAGGATGATATTGAACTTGTTTATGTAAATACGAAAAATCAAATAGCGAACATTTTTACCAAACCATGTTCAACAACATTGTAAACTTCGATTCATATTGGACATGCTAGAATTCAAATAAATATCTACACCCCAAAAATTATACATACCACTATGCCTACTTGTTTTATTCATGTGTTGTATTTATTTGCTTTTAGTGTCTATTATGATATTAAATTTAATTTATTTTGAAATGTGTATTAAATTGAGGGAAGCTCGTTCTAAACTTATGCATACAATGAGGGTGAGCTCATACATTTTTTTTAAAATGCAAAATCTTTTGCTCGATTTTCAAAAAAGGGGAAGAAAGTAAATGCGTTGAAATTATAATTTGATTTTGCAAATCGACAAAAGAAAAAGATTATTAAAATTTAAAATTTCTTTGTATTTGTCGATTTACAAAACAAGATCTCTCTCATAATTTTTTTGTCTTACCACTGCAATAGATGGGCTCGGCATTTGAGTTAAACTTATCAAGAAATAGTTTTGATTTTCTCTTGTACTATTTCTTGGGTCATGTGAAAAGGTCTGATTTTCGTTGAAGTGATGTTATTAGAAGGGATGAGGTTCGATTGATAGAAGAAAGGCTAACAACCTGAGAAGGAAAGGAGCTTCAACGGTCGGGGAAGTACAAATCAAATCGGGTCGGATTTTATTTACCGGTCAGAAACTAAGAAAACCATTTCTTTTTGTTTTGTTTTCCGTACTTTTAACATGATATCATTTGACTAGAGACTTTGCATGTTTGTCACTTTGGAGTTTACGGGTCGGATCAGACATCTCGGTTTGGATCCGATAACATGCACAGTAACGTTTGATCGGTAAACTGATAACGATTTGGATATTACGGTTAACCATTTTTTTTGTTATGTAATGTAAACACGTGAAGGCAAATATTTCAAGTATCAGCAACCAATTTTTTGTTGTTATGTAATGAAACCAAAAGAAAATTATATAAAATGCAAAGATTCCTCAGCAATTAATTGATTAATTAATTAATGTCAATTTAGCAGACACAAAATATAAAATAAGAGTAAAGATAACGTATCTTTGTTAAATGCTCTCTACTTGCGTTCTCCACTACGAGATAAAATAATTTTCATTGTTTCGTCTCTCCTCTCTTGATCTGAGTTTCTATTTTGAATCTCTCATTTTCATTTTATTCTCATTCTCTTTTCCTTCGTCTCATTTTCATTTCTAATTAATGTTGTTGTCATTAACGAAGTAAATTGCATATCAGAACAAGCAAGTTCTTATATTTGAAGCTACAATTTTTATATTGGAACAAGCAAGGCTCAATATTGAAACTTGCTTGTTCTGATATGCAATTCTGTATATTGGAACGTGTAAGTCTTGTAATTCTTTATATTAGAACAATAAAGTCTATATATTGTTACCTGCAAATCTTTATATTTAAATTTGTTGAAAACTACAATTCTCTATATTAGAACCCGCAAGTTTCAATATTGAAACCAACAAGTCTTTATATCGGAACAAGAACGTCTATATATTGTTACATGCAAGTTTTTATATTTAAACTTGCAGCAAAACTGCTGCAAAGTTTATAATATAAAGACTTGCAGCAGAATTGGTGCAAAATTTATTGAAAATTGCAAGTTTTTATATCAAAACAACAAAATCTATATATTGTTACCTGCAAGTCTTTATATTTAAATTTGTTGAAGAACTACAATTTTCTATATTAGAACCCGCAAGTCTCAATATTGAAACCAACAAGTCTTTATATCGGAACAAGAACGTCTATATATTGTTACATGCAAATTTTATATTTAAACTTGCAGCAAAACTGCTGCAAAGTTTATAATATAAAGACTTGCAGCAGAATTGGTGCAAAATTTATTGAAAATTGCAAGTTTTTATATCAAAACAACAAAATCTATATATTGTTACCTGCAAGTCTTTATATTTAAATTTGTTGAAGAACTACAATTTTCTATATTAGAACCCGCAAGTCTCAATATTGAAACCAACAAGTCTTTATATCGGAACAAGAACGTCTATATATTGTTACATGCAAATTTTATATTTAAACTTGCAGCAAAACTGCTGCAAAGTTTCTAATATAAAGACTTGCAACAGAATTGGTGCAAAATTTATTGAAAATTGCAAGTTTTTATATCAAAACAACAAAGTCTATATATTGTTACTTGCAAGTCTTTATATTTAAATTTGTAGCAAAATTTTTAATATAAAGACTTGCAGCAAAATTAATGCAAATTTGTAATATAAATATCTGGGAACGGAGAAATTAGCGAAGCAGAGCGAAGATATTTTGTCTTGTAGTGGAGGACGTGTAAGGGGCGGTTAAGGAAGCTGTTAGCAGCTCCCATAAAATAATTTAATTGCCTTTGAACAAGATTGAGTTCGATCATGTATGTGAAACTTGCGTGAGAGGTAAACAAACAAAGTCTAGCTTTAAATCTAAAGATATGATATCTACCAACCAGCATTTGCAATTGCTTCATATTGATTTGTTTGATTCAATAAATATGTTGAGCTGTAACTGTAGGTGCATATAGTCTAAACTCTAAGATCAATTAAATTATTTGATCAATAACCTGTTGACTAAAATGGGATTAGTAAAATGCAACTTGCATCTACGTCCTCTGTAGAAAACATATACCTAACATGCATCAGTGAATCTTTCAGAGGAAAATTGAATAATAAAGGTCAGCTGCATTTAAACAGTCTTTTAAACAATATCCACAAAAATATATTTTGAAATTCACATTTTATTTGTTTAAATGTAGATAAATTATAGCTGATCCACGTGGTCCCTAATAATTGGAGATATCTGTGGAAACAGTCACAATGTATCATGTATGATTTCTTTAAAAAAAATACTAATGAAGATATAATTGTTGACTCAAACAATTTTTCAAGTTTATAGATTTGCAAAATAATGTTTATCTCATCAATATTTGCGTGTTTGTGAGATTCAATATAGGTGATTAAATCAAGATCAATTAAGCAAGGAGATTAAACAAAGAAAGATTAAGAGCTGAAGAACTCAAGACTTCATAGGATTAAATAGGTTTAAATCTCTAAAACATTGGTTATTTAAAATTGAGAGTTAATTAGCAAAATTCAGAACAAAATATACCATAGCGTTATAACGCCATCTTTGGTATTATAACGCCAGAGTGCTGAAATTCTGCGAAATGGCTAAGTACAAAGAAAATTGTACTTAGCGTTATAACGCTAGAAATATGAAATTTTAAAATGTCTTTTTACAATAGATAATGAGTGAAATAAAATTCAAAACTTCAATAATATGTCTTAAATAACATCTAAGTTTATGAATATAAACGACTTAGTAGCAAATTTTTGAATCAAAATTTTCATAGACTTGAACTTTGATATGTTTTGTTTTACAGGGGCAACAGTGATATGAACTTGTTGGTTACAAAGAAAGAAATATTATTTTAATGGTGAAAGTTCAATTACCATGAGATGCTATGGAGCTAAAATAAAATCTTTACTCATTTATTGGTAAGGTAATTGGGATAACACATATAGACTAGCTCTGAAAGAATGGCTGAGTAGAGTGAAGATGGATCAGGATGGCTGGGATAAGGAAGCAGGAAGAGGATGACAACTGAGCATAAGCCATGTTCAATTGTTGGAGATGAATGCAGATCAAACAGAGATATGAGGATATTGGTGCCAGAGAGGGCTCTCATCAAATCAAATGCTTAATTGCTTCTTGTACCAGTCTCCACTTTTTTATGTCAGTTGATCGATTGTTGTATTGAAACTGTAATATACATCTTTAGGTTCAAGTTGTCTACTATTTTAATGCTTTCTTGGATTTTATGTTATAAGTTGGTTAGATGGAGAGATATATAACAGTACTGCATTGGTACCAGATAATGGTACCGATGCAGCTCTGTGAAGACAAAAGGATTCTGTGGGAAAGGGTATAGATAGGCATTTAGATAGATGGTCGGAGGACGAGTCTTTTTGCTTTTCTGATTTTCTGTTATGTATGTTTACTTCTTTTTTAAATGAAAAAAGTGGTACGCGCTCTCTACTCATTTAAAAAAGTTATATATGATAATGACCAATCAAATTTTAATTAACTAAAATTTGGTAACATACTTTTTAAGTTGAATAATATTTCTCACTATATAGAGTGTAGAATTGGATGGAGTTTAAAAATTGAACATACGCTAAAATTGTTGCTAAATTACTATTTAATAAATTCCTGATAGTAATTACCTATATATGATTTGAAAATTGGGTCGATGAAAAAAACACAATCACCTACCGTTCTATTTACTTCAAGGTTTAGCGGTGGAGGAGTGATTTAGCGTTTTATCGGTGATAAAACGGTCGATAAACTACCTTATCGATATTTATATCATATAAATTTATTTCAAATGATATTTAATATAAATTAATACAATTTATATGCTTAATAATAACATATAATAGTAATTTGTTATCAACTACCATATCGATATTTATAACTTATTATTTTATTTCAATGATATTAAGTATAAATTATAATTAATATAATTTATATGATTAATAATAACATATAATAATAATAATTTGTTATCAACTACCATATCGATATTTATATCTTATTACTTTATTTCAAATGATATTAAGTATAAATTATAATTAATATAATTTGTATGCTTAATTATAGCATATAATAGTAATTTGTTCACAAAATATATTTTCAAAGAATAATATATTGAATAATTCATAAGCAAGTATATTAGTAGTTTAGAAGCATAAAAAAAATGAAAAAGTCACCTAAAATTTGATTTGCTAAAAAAATAACAATTAAACAACTATATCACCACTAAAACCGCTATATCGCCGCTAAAACGCTAAATCGTGTCCGCTTTATCGGCCGCTAAAACCGCTATATCGCCAAAAACCGCTAAAACCACATTTTTCAATATATCTTGCGTTATAGCTCCAAAAAACACTAAAACCGTTAAATCGCCGTTTTATTGCCGCTATTTAAAAGCTTGATTTACTTAGAAAAATGACAAACGAAAAGTATATGATTCATTGAGAGGCATTAAATGCAAGAGAACAAATCAAACCATATTTCATGCAACAACATGGGTAACATGACAAGTACAACAATGAATTCATTTTAAATTAGAAGACTGGGGATGTAAGAATTACTTCTCTTAATTCACGCCTAAAATAATACCTTGTAATGCGCATTTCTTTCGTTGTTCAATTCAATAAATTATTGTAGCTACTAGGGTTCTAGCTACGATTTTTTTTAAAATTAAAAGCAAATATTTATAGCCGTGAGCAGTGAACTAATGCAAGAGCATCCAAGGCCAATGCTTCTAGCTCAATTAAATAAGTCATTATAAATATGGAAGGGTTGTCTTCTTTTTCTTGACTTGATCTATTATTTTAAATCATATAGCTGTCATTTTTCTTCATTAAAAAGCTTAGAAGTCTACGGGCAATGAATAAAAAAAGAGCTTAAATCTTGTTCTAAATCTCTCAAGTTCATCAACTCTAAATTACCCAAATTTCTTGAGTGTGATTAGGAGATCATTCTCTTATATTTATCTTTAGCCTTTGTGCATCTTTTGGCTTGATTCTCTACCTTTATATGTAAAGAGATCAAGTTCAAGCTTGTAACAGATATTCTTGTTGATTAGTGGAAACGGCTCGACCTTGTTGCCGCGTCGGGAGGGTCGGGAGTTCCGGAGATGTAGGCTCTTCAACAGCCGAACTTCATTATCATATCGGTGTCTAACGTGCTACACATTGTTTGATCTTTCTTAACTCACTCTTTAAATTTATTTATTTCTAAGTAGTTAAAAAAAATGGTTAGTTGAATTGCTAAATTGTAGTTCTTTGAATTGAATTGCTAAGTTGTAGTACCTTAACTTGTAATTGATAATTGAATTGTTTACGCTTCCGCAAATTAGAATAGCATTAAATCAAACCGATTGTTTGTGCAAATTGAATTGTTATAAATTGATTGAGACTTAGAAACTATCATCAAGTGTTGAATTGCACCTATTTGCAAAAAGAACCCTAGAATTCACAATTAGAATCTATTCACCTCCCTCTAGGTTTGACAAGTGGTATCAGAGCAAGTTGAACTTGCTAATTGAGAACTACTTAGTTATAAGTAAAGACCCGCAAAATGACATCTCTAGAGAGGAACCTCCAATATTTGGCCAAACTTATTATACTTTTCATCTTGAAGAATGTCAATGAAAATTTATTTAAAAGCAATTGAGGTTAGTCATGTGGTAGAAAATGGGTACGTACCAACCTATGAAAAATGAATTACCAATTTGGCAAAGAGTTCCAAAAAGAATTGGAGCAATAATCACTATACCATCAATGCATTACTCCATTTGGTTGATGAGTCCATAATTGAAATAATTGATGAACTTGATAGCGCTTTTGAAATATAAAATATCCTTGTAAATGGGTATGATTGCGATACCAACTCTAAAAGAAGCAAGCTAACAAATGTTGAATGTATTGTGATGTAAATTGTAGTAAAAGAGAAGCACCATCAAAGGATGAGGAGGATGAATTGATGTGCTTCAATAGAGATATAGCAAAATCAAAGAGTAAATCGATGGTGCAAGATTAAGAAATGGAGTGCTCTATTTCCATTAGCCAAGCTAGGGAGGTATATCTAACCTCCAATTTAAATTCTAGAGAAAATGAAACCTCTATTGTCAATAAATGAAATCGAAAACACAATTGAGGAGTTAGTAAATGATTGTTGCCACAATAATACTCATTGTAACAATATTGAGGGTTTAAAATGTAAAATTTGTGAGCTTGAGTCAAAATTGAAAGATTACGAGTTAAAGCCACAAAAGTTTGGTGAATTAGAAAATAATTGCCACACACAAACAACTAAGTTAGAATTATTAAAAGAAAAAGTTAGCTTATGAGCAGATGATCCAAGCAATCAAGTGGATTTTCATTGATTTTGAAGCATTAACAGATTTGAAAGTCAATTACTCAAAATATGAAGTATTCGATATAAATGTTAAACCTGATAGAGCAAAGTCGCTAGCAGACATATTTGGTTGTAAAATAGCTCAATGACTCTTAGCTTACTTGGGCATTCATATTCATCGGAAAAAGATATGTGCTAGAGAGTGGAATCATGTAGTAGAAAAATTTCAGTATAGACTCCAAAGTTGGAAATGATCATTGGTGTCTCTAAGGGAAAAAATAGTACTTTTTACTTAAGTTCATTACCAACACGAACTTACCAACACATATATATATGACGAGTTATTACTTAATGCCTACCAAAGTGGGAAAGCAGCTTGATTCAATTAGAAATATGTTCTTATGGGATAATGGAAAAAAAGAAGGTATCACTTATGCAAGTGGATTACATTTGCAGGCCTAAAGAACAAGGAGGTTTTGATATTTCCAATCTGAGAGCTATGCACATATCTCTAATCTATAAATTTCTATGTAGTTAAAAAAGTGATATGTTGAATTGCTAAATTGTAGCTCCTTGAATTGAATTGCTAAGTTGTAGTATCTTGACTTATAATTTGCTAAGTTGTAGTATTTTGATTTAGGTTTTGTGAATTAATTGTGCAAGTAAATAAAAGTCACAATTCTAGAGTTAGAGATCAACAAAACAAATCTAGAATTTAGGATTCTACAATCCACTTGTTTGTGAGAATAATTAATTTGCTAATTCAATTGCTTGTTTGTTATAGACTTTGTGATAAAATTGTCACGTTAAGAGTTAATTTTTTAGATTAGCATCATATCTAGAACAATTAGGACTTAAATTAAACCTTCATCAAACTAGGATCTAAGGAGTATGTGTGGTTAAATCATACTAAATCGTATAACACAATCCTTAGAATAACATTTTTTGTAATATAATCTCATAATAATCTCATAAGATAATTTGATGTAATATAACACAATCCTTATTAATATTATAAAATTAAAATACTCACATTTTTTGTAGCCACTACTAGTGGAAATGTATCTATTATTGTGAAAATGAGTGTTTCAAAAATTAAAATTAATAAAATCATATTTACGCACAACTGACTCAAGATAAGTTGAATGAATTAAAAGTATTAAGTATTAAAAGAATATGTTGAAAACTATTAATGTTGAATATATAATTGATGCTTTTAAAAATGCAACAAAAAGACATTTCAAATGAAATGTGATTTAGATGTGTTCTTTGTGCGGTATAACATACAAATGTTCAAATTAATATATCAAGAAGCAAACAAGAAGCATCTAGTGAATATGTTCATAATTGAAACTTTTTATTGCATCCACGTGTCAAAAATGTACTAAATATAGGTAAATATTTCCATGTAAAAAAATTCTAAGGTATAAAATCTAATTTTATATCCTAAAATAGTCGGCAATTATATTAAAATCTCTGCTTAGCTTAACTAGTCTGAGGAACAGATACACACTGGTATATTCCTCACAGGGTCATTCTCGGAATGCCAGAATCCACATGAAAAAGTCGACATGGTACTATAGAACAAACGATTGCAATGGTCTATTGTGTCTTTTTACTATTAATCCCGACCCTTTTTTCATTTGTAATCCTGTGGTCGATAATCAGTTCACGGAGCTGCCCGATGTAGGGAGGAACGAGATCTTCTACCGCGCGGCACCGTCACTGTGCGTGCCGCGCAACAAATCTTGGTCTTTAATTTGCATCAAGATTCGTGCAAACTAAACTTTATAATATCAGACCTCTCTGAATCAAATCTGGGCCGTCCGTAGCTGACAGTGCAGTAAATCTGGACGGTCCGTCGGTACCGCTCGGTAGAGGAATCGGGTCCGATGTAGGGATGACAAAGCGTAAAGGACGGGTTGTGTATCTCTGCCATGAAAGTGACTACAATAAATACAAGGTGGTTAGATTATTTCATTGTGGTGATGGTAACACTGGTGTTGAGGTTCTGACACTAGGAGATACTTCGTGGAGACAAGTAGGAGAAGTCCCGGTTATGATTAGAGAAGTTGCAGTGCATGTCAGTGGTGCCATGAACTGGATCGATGACATGTGAAGGAAAAATATTCTTCTTCAAAATTAAAGATGACTCATGCGGCTTGATCGAAACACCCGTATGGGGGCGCCAATAGAGAAGATGAGATTAAACTGAGGAAAGGAAGTGATATTCTGACCAACAACGAAGGTTGTCTTTGCATTGTTAAAATACAGAAACCTTGGAAATTTAAGTTCTTTATCATGAAAGATTATGTTAATCGGATATATATGGATAGAGGACGAGATTGATCTGATGCAGTTACATGAGATGTCTTGTTTGCAGTACAAAGTTTTGACCATTGCTCCGTGTGCAGATTCGTTATTGTAATGGAAAACTTTTACTTGGAAATTATGTTAAATGTGGGATATTGCCTCAAAAAAGGATTTATTATTACAACCCCAAAACCAGAAGCTTAAAAGAGTGTGATGGTAGTCCACTAGTTTTTCATCAGTTCAAAAAGAGTTTGATTTCCAATTTTTCTTTTTTGACGCATTGTATATAATTGCTGTAACCCAAGATCACGTTTTGTGATCGACATAAATCAAATTTGGGGGCTTGACCCCCATCTTTTCATCAAAAAAAAAAGAGTTTGATTTCTGCCAGGAAAATCTGTGATAGAGAAAGTTAAACTGGTAATATATTGTTTAAGAATAGGATTTATCTTTATTTTTTTATTGTTGGATATGTTTAGAATATAACGTTGTTACTTTCTATTTCAACTTCAGACGAATTACATGACATGCTCCTTTTTTTATTATTAAGCAGTGGACAACTTATCTTATGTTATTATTTTTTTTGAAGCAGAACTTATCTTATATTATTGAGTTGTTGTATTTGTTTAAATGGTGTTCTTGGCATTTAGATCAAATTGCTTGTGAAAATGTATCATGCAGAATTATATGAAGTATCAGTAAGAAATAATATCAACATTGTATCTGTACAAATCTTTATGCTTTGTTTTATTCAAGTGGTAGAAAAACAGTACCACTCAACACAATGTTTTTAATTCAGAACACAAATATCTTTCTTCATTCCAGTAAAATTAGAAACACAAATTTCATTTCTTTGTACCCCACACACAAGTTTCATATCTTAATTCAAAGAACAATTTTTTATGTATTTCTGTGTAAATAAACAAAAATTAAATTTTCTTTTATACAGCTAACTTTGAAAACACAAAACTTGAATTCCATTCTTTAATTCAGTATCTGAAAATACACTGGCAAATTTCCAGCATGTACTAAACTTGAAAAGTTGAAATTTATACTGTTGCTAATACAACTTTCCCTAATTTGGGATCAACACTACCATGCGTTGTATTACTATTGGTCGCGCCTGTCAAAATTCTACTGAAATAGAGGAATGTGCATTAAACTATTGTGATCAGAGATATCAATCTACGCACACATATTATGGAAGCTAGCATATACAACCCAAGATTTCATAGATTAACAGAGCTACACTGAGATCGATTAAGAAAAGTAGAAAGTTCAATGAAAAAGATAGTAATATTTTTCTGGAATTCGTTGTGATTAAAGAACAGTGGTGTCTTCAATTCGTAATGAATCCAACAATTGTCTGTACTTCTGGAATCAGGTTGAATTGCACTTTTTACCAAAACAATCATCAATCAATTAGTACAAAATCAAAAGATATGCAAATTATATATTCTGAAGGAGATGGCCTCCTTAAAGAACACGTTGTACTCTGTACCTGTTGTTGAGAAAAATGTGAATAAGAATGATTGTTTTATTGAGAATGATTTTTTTCTTTTACACAGAATTACACTGCCTATTTATAGGCTCTCTTGGCTAATTAGCCGTTGCTATTTCCTAAATTACTCTATTAACTTTTTTGTCTAATTACAAATATTTTCCTATGAGGCTAAATATGGTAAATCTAATCTAGCCGTTGGCTCTATGATCTGTTGGCTATTTGTGCAGATATTCTTTGTATTAGATATGATCTTCAATACTCCCCCTCAAGTTAGATCCGTATATATTAATTGATCCTAACTTGGAAAGAATATTCTCAAATGGACCTTTATCTAGTGACTTGGTGAAGATGTCTGCAAGTTGATCTTGACTTCTAACAAATAGGGTCTCGATCTGTCCGGACTGAACTTTTTCCCTTATGAAATGGCAATCCACTTCTATGTGTTTCGTCCTCTCATGAAATACCGGGTTTGATGCAATGTGTCTTACTGCTTGGTTATTACAGTACATTTGCATTGCTTCGTCGCATGGAATCTTCATGTCTCTGAGTACGTGTTTGATCCACGTTAACTCACTTGCTGTTGATGCCATGGCCCTGTATTCTGCTTCTGCACTTGACCTTGCAACAACACTTTGTTTTTTGCTTTTCCAAGTCACCAGATTTCCCCCTACAAAGGTGTAATAACCTGTAGTGGATTTTCCATCATAGCTACTAGCCCAATCTGCATCAGAATAACCAACAATGTTGTTAGTGTCATTTTTTCTCATCCATATGCCTTGACCTGGAGAACTCTTTAAATATCTAAGTATTCTTTCTATTGCTTCTAAGTGTGTGGTCCTAGGTGCATGCATAAATTGACTAACTACACTAACTGCAAATGCAATGTCAGGTCTAGTGATAGTTAGGTAAATTAGTTTTCCCACCAATCTTTGATATTATCCTATATTTTCTAAGGGTTCACCATTTTCTATTTCAAGTTTTTTATTGGGTTCCATTGGGGTATTGACAGGTTTTACACCTAGTTTACCTGTTTCTTTTAACAAGTCAAGTACATATTTTCTTTGTGAGAGAAACAAACCTTTGGATGAGTGAGCTATTTCAATACCTAGAAAGTATTTGAGTTTTCCTAGATCTTTGATGTCAAATTTATTTTTCAAGTAATTTTTAACACTTTCAATGTCTTCTTTATCATTTCCTGTAATAATGATATCATCAACATATACAAGGATTATTGTGGTCTTGTTGTTTGAATGTTTAATAAACATAGATGAGTCAGCTGTGTTTTTAACAAAGTTATGTAGTAATAGAGAGTGGCTAAGTTTTCCATACCATGTCCGAGGAGATTGCTTAAGTCCATAAATTGACTTGTGTAATTTACATACAAGATTCTTGTTAGTTTCATCCTTGTAACCTGGTGGTAGTGACATGTATATTTCTTCTTCTAGGATGCCTTGCAAGAAAGCATTTTTGACGTCCATCTGATACAAACTCCATCCC
Source organism: Eleocharis quinqueflora (assembly GCA_964058865.1). Lineage (NCBI taxonomy): Eukaryota > Viridiplantae > Streptophyta > Magnoliopsida > Poales > Cyperaceae > Eleocharis > Eleocharis quinqueflora. The sequence continues at coordinate 188,164 of CAXKVX010000195.1, read as the reverse complement.
ATATTTACAGCAATTGAAAGTAATATTCTTACGGTATTCATTTTAGAAACTGGTGCGAATGTTTATTGGTAATCTACAGCGTAGGTTTGTGTAAAGCCTTTTGCTACTAGCCGGGCTTTATGTCTTTCTATTGTTCCATCACTATTATATTTGATTTTGTATACCCACTTACATCCCACAGTTTTTTTTCCTTTGGTAGGGGCATAAGAGTCCAAGTTGAGTTTTTTTTCAAGGGTTTTGAGTTCTTCTTCCATGGTTGTGCGCCATACAGGAATGTTTTTTGCTTCCCAGAAGTTTGTTGGTTCAATTCCATTAGAAACCGATGTTAGGAAGGCTTTGTGTTGTACCGGCACATTCTCAAGAGAGTCGTAATTTTGTATGGGGTAACGTACCTTATAGGTTACATAGTCACGTAACCTGGATAAGGGTTGTGTTGACCGAGTTGATCTCCTAGGTTGTTGAGCTTCATATTCTTCTGTGTTACTCACAGCTTCTGTATCTGCGATTTCTCCCCCTGAGTTCAACTCGTACCTATTTGAGATATCTTCTTCCGGAGTTTGTTTCTCAATTGTTCCTTCAAAAGATGATAACCTTGGGAGTACAAGACTACTAGGTGAGTTCCTGAAATCTTGTGGATTTATGTCCCATTTTTCTTTGTAAAATGATTCGTTTTCAAAAAAGGTTGCGTTTCTTGAAGTGTACAGTTTATGGTTTGTTGGATCAAAATATTTATATCCCTTTTTCTGTGATGAATAACCCACAAATATTGTCTTGACTGCGTTTCTATCTAATTTATCATGTCTTCTAACATGTACAAAGCATATACATCCAAATACTCTAAGGTGATCTAAGCTTATCTTTTTACCTTTTAATATTTCTAAGGGACTTTTATATTTTAAAACTTTACTTGGAAGTCTGTTTATAATATGTACAGCAATGAGAATTGCTTCAGACCAAAAACGTTTAGGTACATTGGATTGAAATAATAAAGACCTAGTAACTTCTAATATATGCCTATTTTTTCTTTCGGAAATTCCGTTTTGTTCTGGGGTATTAATACATGTAGTTTGATGCAAAATTCCCTTTTGTTTTAAAAATGTCAAAAAAGGCTTATTAACGTATTTTGTGCCGTTATCAGACCTAAGTATTTTGATTTTAGTGTCATACTGATTTTCAACAAAGTTTGTAAATTCTTGGAATTTTGTAAATACTTCATCTTTACCTTTAAGTAGATAAATCCAAGTGGCGCGTGAGAAATCATCAATAAAAGTAACATAATATTTAAAGCTATTATACGAGTCTATGGGTGCAGGTCCCCAAACATCTGAGTGTACTAATTCAAAGGCCTTACTAGTATTGCTATTAGATAACATAAACGGTATTCTAGTTTGTTTTGCAAAACGACATATATCACAGTTATCATTATTCAGTTTGGATACAGACACCATTTTGCTTAACACTGTATCTGAAGCATGTCCTACTCTCCAATGTCAAAGTTTATTTTGTTCTAATTCACTAGCAACTAATGCTTTATTCGACATATCTAAGACATAAAGACCATTTTCTATTTTCCCTTCACCAATCGTCTTCTTCGTTATTTTGTCCTGAAAGACCACAGCTTCCGGTGCGAAAATAACATTGCAATTTAATTCGTTTGTTATTTTACTAACAGATATTAGGTTAGATGTAAATGTTGGTAAGTACAAAACATTGTCTATCTTATTTGATAATATGGTAGTTGTGCCTATTTGGTCAATAGATACTTTCGAACCGTTTGCTACCGTGACGGAACTAGAGTTTTTGGTTTTATTTTTTGTCTCTAATGTGTTCAAATCACCCGTCATATGATCGGTTGCACCAGAGTCTATAACCCAAACTTTATTGTTAATATTTCCACAAACCTTGCTGCAATTACCTGTGAATTTACCTGCTGGGCTGTTGGAATTGTTCAGCAGGCCGTTCAGTTGAGAGAGCAGAGCAGATAATTGGGCTTGATTTAAACTGGGCTGGGACCGACAATGCTGAGCCGATCCAATCGGTTTTAACTCTCCGCGGTTTCTAGAGAATTTCGAGCCTCATCCTGTCTGTTCGGTTTCTGCGCCCCTTCTAGACCTTTCTGTCTCTTCGGGTTCTCCAATGGTTTCGGCAGAAAAGCCCTTCTTCTCCCCGTCTCTCGCGCTCCCCCCTCTCTTTCTGTTGTCACCTCCCTTGTCTCCTCTTCTCTTCGGGCGGAGGTGTGGGTGGAGGAACCAGTAGCCGTCACGGTTGTGTCCTCCTTCTTGCAGTTGTCGCATTTAACAGCTGCTGTGGTGGCTCCCCACTTCTCCCCCTTAGGGTTAGAGTAGCGGTGAGTTGCAAATGCTTGTCCCTCTGGTTCCAGGGGATGTTGGGAGTGCATGCATGCCCTGCGACTCTCCTCTCCTAGGATCATGGCTACGACACTTTTGAGGGTTGGAAGTTCTTTGCACAATAGGATTTGTGCTCTGGCAGATTCGTAGCTTGGGTGAAGGTCAGATAGAAACTTGAATATTTGGTCTTGTTGCAAAGCTTTGAGGTCAGTGGTTTGGCTGTAAAGAGCTAGTTCGTTCCATTTTTCTTTTAGATCACCAAAATATTCGGTTACTGTTCTTGATCCTTGTTTTATTTGGGAGATCTCTTGTTTTAAATGAAAAATGTACGAGAAATTTTGGTCTTGGCCATACATCTCTTTGGTTTCTTCCCAGATCTCTTTGGCTGAGTTCATGAACATGAAAAGTCTTGGGATTTGGGGTTCCATGGAATTTAACAGCCAAGTCATTACTGAGGCATCATTTTGCTGCCATTCGAGGCTAGCTTGTTCTGTACTGGTTTTCTTTTCGGATTTACCAGTTTCTGGTTCTGTGTTGGTTTTTTGTTCTACTGGCGTTTCATTTTTTCCAGTGATGTGGAATAGTTTACCTTTATTGTGAAGGCAGAGATATACAGACCTGGCCCATGATGGGTAATTCACACAGTTGAGTAACGTGTTGGTGAGTCTCGGTGCTTGCTGCATCTCTCCTGTGTGAGTATGGTGCCCACCGAGTCCCCCTGACATTGTTGGCTCCGGTGCACTGACAACCTATTTGGTTGATCTCTTGAATTTCTGAGGCCTCCTAGACCCGCTCTGATATCATGTTGGAATTGAGAAAAATGTGAATAAGAATGATTGTTTTATTGAGAATGATTTTTTTCTTTTACACAGAATTACACTGCCTATTTATAGGCTCTCTTGACTAATTAGCCGTTGCTATTTCCTAAATTACTCTATTAACTTTTTTGTCTAATTACAAATATTTTCCTATGAGGTTAAATATGGTAAATCTAATCTAACCGTTGGCTCTATGATCTGTTGGCTATTTGTGCAGATATTCTTTGTATCAGGTATGATCTTCAATACCTGTTATCCTCTGTTAGATGCATGAAAACTTTAAGAACTCTGACAGCATGGATGTTTCTTGATCCACTGGTACAAAAGCCCACATTGAATTGTCAGATTTGGGGTAGTAATGTGGGCTTTTGGAGGATACTCTTTTCTTGAAAAAAAGGTAACAAACTAATTAATAGGCTTAGTTCAACATTACCAAATATGTATTAGTTTTTTTATGGGCTTCATGGAACAGTCTGATCTGATGTTATTATGGTGATCCCTATTGTATTGCGAGTTATAAAAATGAAGCACGAATCTAATGCAACCTCTCTACTAAAGAATCTTGCATTGGAGGATGGTCATGGTTTCCACGTAGAAATTAAGAACAGTGCTATATTTACTGAGGCCAAGAGACCAGTGAACTAGTGAAGTGTCCCTAACCATGTACTAATATATATAATATAATATTGCCACCGTCTTGGTGGTAACTGATTTGATCATTTTACTTTTCCATTCTTTCATTTTCTTTAGATTCAATGATTTTATGCAAAGTGAGATGTTTTTTTTCTTTTACTAATCGAGTTTCATATGAATAGGAAAAAATAAAACTTTAAAATGATATTAAGGAAAGATGAGATGTGCAAACTTTTTTCTTGGTAACTGAATTTAAGACTTTAAGTTATTGTTTAAAATTAAAATATTTTTTTTCTATCAACAGAAGTCTCAAGATGAGGTCGCCAACTTTCACTAAACGAAAGCACAAAATATTAGTCCAGTATAAAATATCTATACTGTTTTCAATACATAAAAAACATAATTTCATTTACCATCTAATATTCAGATGGTTATAACCAGAAGCATATAGCATACTGATTGCCATCTGATCATACATGATTACTTAACCACTGTTATCTACTGATCTATTCATTATCACAAACTTTCACCTGAATTAAAAGACACACCATTTAAAACCTCCAAAAAACATATACTAAAAATACCAAAAAGACCTTCTAGTTGTTCTTCTCTTAACACTAAATCAACTTCAATCCTCTAAAAATCTTCATCATTAGCCTCTCTCCTCCGTTGATTTATATCCTCTCCAATATTAAAATATTGACACTAGCTTTTTGTTATATTCAAAGATAATGACAGATTTTCTTTGAATTACAATCTTCACAAAGTAGCTTCGTAATCATTCCCTTTAATAATGTCTAAAATAAATTGAAAATGTACTAATTCTATTTTCTTATCAATCGGTTAGGATTTGGGAGTTGGGATGTGTCATCTACTAATTCAATATGAAGGAATAGAAAGGTCTAATGAGCGCTCAATTAAATAAGTCATCACATAAAAATAATGGATTGAGTAGGGTACTTGAACCCATTAATCATACATTTAAATCCGTTAATCGACGGTTCGCGTGAAATGGAATTCTCTGCAGCATATTTTCCCATAAAGAAGCTGCACTTTAATCTGAATCGTCAGATTAACTATTAAAGATTCTCATTTGATAATACAATTGTTTTTACTAAATCACCTTAATAATGATCATGCGTTGATATTTAATCTGACGATTCAGATTAAAGCACAGATGGACAAAAAAAATACAGGTTCACGCGTTAATATCAGCAACAATAAAAGGGACAAAGATATAATTGACTTCAATTGAATGCAGATTGAGAGAAAGAATGAACACCTTGTATCCTCATCTTGTAGTAGACTCACAAGTACCAAAATAAGAACCCATAAAATGAAAATTAAATTAGAACAAAAAAAAAACAGAAATACTGTGTTAGCATTCCTGTTATACTTATACTGTACAAGCACCACAAATCATGTTTTTTTATAAAGCAACTACGCATTTTTCACCAGCTTAAGACCTTAGCTCTTGCCTTAATTTCCCTTGCAAAATCTTCAGATTCCTTCTCTTTTCTTTCTTTCGCCTTGCCATTTCCCTGTCCGAGTAACCTTCGGCACAGCTCAATTTCAATCGTAAGATCTGATCCCGAAAAGCGCATGAAACCGTCTCAATCCCGAAAGGCCCCTTGCCGTTTCCTCCGAAGAAACAAATCATGCTCGATCCTTTCTTACACAAACAGCAATACACCTAATCAGAGAGATCATGAGCGTGCCAGCATAGAAGCATGGAGATGCAGCGGCCGAGTATGTAAAACCTCGTCTTTTGTTGCTTCACCATCGTGTAGCATCTCCGGCGAATCCCTCGGCCGGCGCTGCCGCATTTCTTAGAGTAGTTGTAGGAATAAGAAGAACTGGATGAGGTGGCCATGAGTAAGGAGAAATTAAGCTTTATTTTCTTTTATGAGGTTTTGCAAAGGAAGTAGATATGGAGAGAAGTATGATTGGATTAGACAGAGATGGAGTTGAGAGATTTGATTTGCCTCAAAAGGGGGTTAAATAGATCCATTGAAGGTGACCCCACGTGGAAAATGTCTTGTTTGCGAGAAATTACTAAATTGCCCTTGCTGTTGTTTTGGGTTAGAGATCAGAAATTTTGGGTCGTACAAATAGTGAAAATGATAACGTAAAATAACAAAGACCTTCTTAACTATTTATTTGACAAATGTCAATATCTATCTAGTGAATATCTAGTGAAGTGATGAGATATAAGATTTTTATGAAAAACGTTCGGGTTAGGAATTATTTTTAGAAAGAGTTTTTCAAACTTATTTTCTGATTTGTTTGTAAAAAATATGCAAATGATTTAGTAGTTTAAGTGAAATATAATTAGAATGATTTTTAAAAAGTCATAAATGAAAATCTCGATTAGAGATAATAATAGATGTTGGTGTTTTCAAAACTTCTTGTAATAAAAAAATGTTTGAGGAATTGCTTTTTTAACTTGTCAAGAGAAGATAATTGATCATCTAAATATTACATATTGGGTATTATTTTTCAGCACACGAAATGCTTGATTTCAATTGTGTTTTTGTATTTTATTCTGTATGCATTGTTTTATTTCTATCAAAATATTCTATCACGAACAACCAAATTCAAAAATTATTTTTTAAATAAAACTTGAAAATTATATCAAATTATTGTGTACTATGGCGAGTTTAAGCTCCAGCAAACGCTAAAGATTAAAATTTGACATTTGTATTGAATGTCGAACTCAGACTCTGTTATAAAAAGTTTTAACAATAATAATAATAATAATAATAATAAGTCTCAATTTGACCGACAAAGAGGACAGTAATTTACTAATTACATCATAGACAATTAAAATAAGATTAAAAATAATAGGAAGGAATCAAAACATGGTCATTTATAGAGGTGGCAAGTCGGGTGGGTCGGACGAATTTGAGTCGGGTTGGATCGGGTAGGATTAGTTTGACTGTCGACAATAGTTGGATAGCGGGTCGGGTTAGGCAAGAACGGGTCGAATTTCGAGTCAGACTGCATTGACAACTTTCAGATCTTGAAACGAGTCGGGCGAGATAGGGTCAGGTTGCACCGATAACTTTCGAGTATTATTTTGAGTTACAAAATAGAAGCGGTAGAACCCGATCCGATATTTTTATAAAGTCAAATTAACACGAACATGACTCGATCCGACTCGAGATGACTTGATACAACTGTAAATCGATATAATCTTATCTTGCCTGCATCATAATGTTAGTGCAATTCAATTAGGTAGAGCCAAAATAAACAACATCCTAATTAGACAATTGCTAATGTTATGTGTAAAACTTAAGGTATTTAAATTAAGCGAAAGCGGTTTACTTACTTGTCATCATGTGTTGATCTTGACTGCCCCTTAAGTAGTATCACTAGATGAGCTTGTGCAATTTTTGTCTTGAGCGCCTTCTTCTTCTTCATAATAGTCGCTCACATGCCCTTTCAAGAAGACACGAGTGCTCTTTTCTTTTCCTCGAACTCACGATTGAAAATCGAGGTATTTGTCTTTAATGAAGAGACCAAAATAGAGTCTAAGTGCGGCACATTCACACATAACACACATGTATTTTTTGGAGATTCAATACTTAAATACTAGTGTCTTTAGTATCTTATAAAGATCTCGTAATTATGACAATATCATGTATCTTTTTTACATCTTAACAAGATATCATATCCTTTATGAGATCTTAACAAGATTCTGTATCTTCTTGAGATCTTAGCCATACATTGTCATTTTTAAAGACCATGACATCATTTTCGATATCTTATCAAGATCTCGTAATCTATAAAAAATTATGACATGATTCATGAGATCTTTTCACTAACATTAAATTAATTATAATTCGTCCATCAACAATTATAATTAATTCACATTAATTATACATATATTTGTATTCAAAACTTAGCAAAAATATGTATTATGACATTCCTTAATTAATCACGTTTATACGGTATATCTCATATTACTCAATGTAATATTAGTGACAACACTTGATACAATAATCATATAACACGTTGTCCACAAACTTTATTTATTGAATTGACGTCTTAATTCCAACACATAACCTAATTTTACTAACAAATTAACATGAGAGAGAGTCAAGATTTAATAACACAATTTAATAACACAGTCGATCATGTTCGACATAACTTAAAACTCAAAATAAAACTCTAAAGTTGTCAGTGCAACCCGACACGAAACCAACCCGATCTCGTCCGAACCGATTCAAGACCCGAAAGTTATTGACACAACCCGACCCAAAACCTTACTCGATCTCGCCCGACCTGACCTGTTACCCGAAAATGACAATGTGATCCGACCTAACACGTTACCCGAAAAAGACCGACCCATCCGACCTGAAACCCGACCCGATCTTACTTGAATCGATTCATGATTCGAAAGTTGTTGAGACCTGATGATCGACCGAACCCAACAACCTGACTATTATCAACAGTCAAACTAACTGAGCCCGATCCGAACCCGCCTTACTTGCCACCTCTATATATAAAATCAATTCTGAGAAAAAAAAAATCCGAGGATGATCGTGCAAGTTAAGTTAAATAATTAGTGGGTCAGCTTGCACACGTAGGGATAATTAATGATTGCGGTGCAGATTGCGATGTATGTTCTGCTAGAAGACAATAAATTAATTAATTAACTATTTACTTGGTTGAGAGAATCAGTGAACAGTTAGTTAAGCATGACTCGGATTCTGCATGGAGACATGCAAGTGTGATTACTGGCTCGCTTGGATTATTTGAAAGTCTAATTAATGATTAGTTGGAATTAGCTGATTGGGGAATTTGTGTATTTTCCATTTGAATTTATGTACTTTTGCATGCTATATAACACAATAGGGATTTTCTTATGAGCAATGAAAATGTAGTGAAGATATGTTGATAATTTCGTTTAACATATAAATAATTTAATTTAGAGTAAAATTAATAATTTAAATATAATTATAGTTTATGAAGCACATAAGTTATACATATACAAACAACATATTAGAGATCGTCATTACATTTTCATACAAAAAGTTAGAAGTATTAATGTTTTGTTTATCTATTAAAAATATTCTATTGTTAAAAGAAACTAGTAAAATATTTATATATGTGTTAAATTTAACTTAACAAACACTATGTGGAGAGAGAGAAAAATATTATAAAGGGTCCAATAAAAGACTGTATTATAAGTAATGCTCCAATGATCCTAAAAAATTTACAAACGACCGAGAGCGCTATTAATAATAACGCTCCTAAATGAATTTTAACTATGACTTATCTGAAAGTTTCAGAATTATTGAATGGAACTTAGAAACGCTGCTGTTAATAGCGTCTCTGACAATTCGTAAAATTGTAGATTGTATTGGACCATTACTTATAATACAACTTGTTATTGGACCATTTATAATGTGTTTCGTGGAGAGATGAACAACAATCTTTTTCTTTTCTCTATTTAAAAATTTATATGATTGTGTGTCCATAAATCCAATAGGCACTTCAATTATGAACTGTGATGTCAAAAGCGTATAGGATGCTAGATATGAAAACGATTTGATTTTTAGTTCTTTTTTCTATTTAAAGTTTCTTTCTGACGTCTCAATTCATAGAAATCGTCAAACTCTTAAAATTTCAGGAATGAAAATGTTCAGATTAGAAACTCCTAGCATTTCAGAAATAAAGATGCTCTAATGGTGTATCCAGAAGTCTATATATTATGCATTTTTAGTATCTCAACTGTGACTAAAGAGACAAAAAGCATATATGATGTTAGATTAGAAAACGCTTGAACTGTCATATTAGTGATTATATGAATTGACCACCATAAAGAAAATTGGGAGCTTCTAAGTTGTGCTTCATCAAATTTATGTCTTCCAATTTAATTTTGGCCTATTTGTAATTTAAGTTCCTTATCAAATTTTGTATGATGTTTAATTATATGAATTAGCTCATAATTAATGTGAAATTCAACATATAAAAAAACAGTGACATATTTAGATATTATTCTTAGTGGTTAGGAATCAAAGAGGGGATTATTGATATAATGATATCTTCTAAGTCATCATTTGAGTTGAATTATACAACGTTCAATTGCATTATTGGTACGCAATTATTAATTTAATTATGCACCGCGCAATTATTAATTCATAGCAAATTCTAGTACCTGTTTAAATTTTAAACGCTGAATATATGAATTTTCCCTTAATTTTTTTTTTGCTTTTTTTGGGTCGAAACAAAAATTCTTATCAAATTATATTTTCCTTGTGCTTCTTATAAATATAATCAAATTTGTTTTACCTTGTTCTTCTTTTCTCTTTTATCTAATCAGGAAACATTTCAAATTAAAGATTAAGGAAGCTTTTGTAGCATTTTGATATTTAAACGACACCATAGTCCATAATTAAGATTCCAAAAAAAAAAATTCATTATTGAATTTTGAAATTATTTATAAATGCCACGTCTTGTTCAAATTTAAAATATATTGATCCCGTACTCTTTTTTTTTTTAAATCAGCATGGAGACTTTGATGTTGAAAACAAGGTCTTAATTTGTGCCTTATTTTTAGTGTCCATTAATTTCTACAATGATTTTAATATTACACACGCACGCTGTGTTGACGTTCTCTGTAGCATATTTTAATTGTAACATCAATCAAAATTAATGCTTGTGATTTAAATTTCGGCATGAATTTTTATCCTTGTGGATATCATAAAATATTAAATGATAATAAATTATTTTATAATCATGAGGATAAGCTTTCCAATAGATTCGAAAAGGTTTTAAAAAAAGTTCTATAAAAATTTAAAAGTTACAAGTCATTGTTTGTCAAATTCGATGTAATTTAATATCATTTATACCTTAAAGATTATATGTATTATTTTGCAATTTAATGATATTTATCCAATTATCTGAATTCGGATTCGGATTTTAACGGATATCGAATATTCGGATTCGGATATTTTCGAATACGGATACAGATATTTTTTTACCGGATATGGATACATCTACGGTTTCAAATTTTGAACCGGATACGATGCTCGGATAATTATCCGAATCCAGAACTTGCGGATTTTTGAATATCCGCTAAATATGGGCCCAATCCATTGTATTTATGTTTATTTTTTTATAGCCAAGTAAATTAATTATTTAATTGTTTCATTTATTGATAATATTAGAATAATGAATTATAAAGACACTACTTATTGCAACATTTTAATTATTCCATTAAATTTATTTTATAATATAATTTAAATTAATTTTATTATTGAATAATGATATATTAATGATTTTTTTTCATAACGTACTCATTCCATTTAATTATCTGAATTATATCCGTTTTTGCATCTGTATCCGTTTAATATCTGATTCGTATCCATATCCTTTTATCATCTGATTTGTATTCGAAACTATCCGTATCCGAAAAATAAAAGCGGATACAGATACAGTAACACTGTTATCCGTTCATATTTGATTCGTTTGCACCCCAAGGTCGGGTCGGATGAGGGCGGGTCAGATTTCGAGTCGTCATGTGTCGACAACTTTCAGGTCATGGGTCGGGTCGGGTCGGGTCGGGTCGGGTTGCACCGGTTTTTTTCGAGTGACGGGTCGGGTAGGGCGAGATCGAGTCGGGTTTCAGGTCGGGCTGCATCGACAACTTTCGGGTCTTGGGTCGGGTCGGGCGAGACCGGGTCGAGTTCGGGACAGATTACACCTACAACTTTCAAGTATTATTTCGAGTTTTAAGTTCAATCGGACAAGACCGGCTTGTGTTATTGAATTCTTTTAGTAAATGTTGACTTTCTCTCATGTTAATTTGTTAGTAAAATTAGATTATGTTGTGGACAAGATAGAATTAGATCAATTTATAGGTTGTATCAGGTCAAGTCGGGTCTGGTCGGGTCGAGTTCAAATCCTCATGTGTCGCTCCATCTCTGGTTACGGGTCGTCTCGGGTTGGGTCGGATCAGACTAGGGTCCTCATGTAGGGGTGTAAACGGATCAAATACGGACGGATAATGACTTTACCGTATCCATATCCGTTATAATTTTTCGGATGCGGATACGGATACGAAAAGTTTCGGATACGGATACGAATCAGATATTAATCGATTATCGAATATGGATTGGATGTCGGACGGATGCGAGTGCGAAAAATAATATATCAGATAATGATCCTTGAAATCATTTCTTGTATAAGGTGTCATTAAATTAATCCTTAATCAATGATACTTGAAACCATTTTTAGTAATTAACAACAACACTTGTTAGCAATTAGATTATATCTAAATTGTGTAGAACAGTGCCTACTGTAAACACACATCAGTAGTCACCATTTACAATATCCTTAGTTTACTGCATATCAAGTTCAATTTAAGGTCTTCCGACTCAAAATACTTCTACATTAGTCGCAAAATTTGTCAACTACAAGATTGTTCCAAAAATACTTCTACACCTTATTCGGATATCCGCTAAAAAAATGTTCGGATACGGATATTTATCCGTATCTGTATCCGTATCCGTCTGATAAATATCCGTATCCGTATTCGTATCCGAAAAATATCCGTATCCGAATATCCGTATCCGCTGTTTCTAGGATACGGATACGGATAAAGTCGGATAGTATTCGATCCGTTTACACCCCTATCCTCATGTGTCCTGACATCTCGGGTTACGGGTCGTCTCGGGTCGGGTCTGATCGGGCTCAAGCCGCTCATGTGTCGCTTCGTCTCATATTACAGATCATCACGGATCGAATCGGATCGAGTTCAGATAGTTTGACTTTATCAAAATATCAAATCGGGTTATTATTATTATTACTATTATTATAATTATTATTTTGGAAATTTAGATATATGTCACTCTCTAAGTGTCAAATTAGAAACATGCCACTCAATAATAAAAAATTAAAAATATGTCACTAAATTTTGAATTATCTCTTTTACTCCATTTTAGCAGAATTAAAAAAACAAATTAATTTAAAAAATACCCTCAACAGTTCTTTTTTTTTTTTTGTCCCTCTGTTTTGTTTCGTCTCTGTCACTGTTACTTGGCCAGCCTACAAATGCTTCAAATGTTACATATAGTTAAATACTTAAAATGAAACCAAAGACAACAATTCGAGAGACAGAGCAAAAAATTTAAAGATGGTGACAAGAGTGGTCGACCTCCGATCAGATAATGTAACAAGGCCCAATGAGACCATGCGATGTGCTATGGCAGCTGCTGATGTAGATGATGATGTGCTCGGATTTGATCTAACTGCACATAAGCTCGAGATGGAAGTTGCCAAAATAATGCACAAGGTAGCTGTCCTTTTTGTACCATATGGCACCAGGACCCGATTCTTCTACCGCGCAGCACCATCGACAGACAGTTCAGATTTACTGCGCTGTCAACTACGGATGGTCCAGATTTGATTCAGGGGGTCTGATATTATAAAGTTTAGCTTGCACGAATCTTGATGCAAATTAAACGCTGAAATTTGCTGCGCAGCACGCACAGTGACGGTGCTGCGCGATAGAAGATCTCGTTCCATGTACCATGGCTCATTTAATTTCAGTGATGGTGCATTGTGAGGTAAGGGGAAGTGAGATTATCCTTGGGGATAAATCACACATGTGTCTGCCTGGCTAAGTAACAGTGAGAGAGACGAAACAGAGAAGAGAAACAAAAATAAGAACTGCTGAGGATATTTTGGATATTTTTAAATTAATTTATTTTTTAATTTTGTTGAAATTGAGTTAATGACATAACTCTAAACTAATTCAAATTTTAATAGCATATTTTTATTTTTTATTATTAAATAACATGCTTCTAATTAATCACTTAGAAAGTTACATATATCTAAATTTACCTTAGTTGCTGCCGTCAGAGAATATCTTGACGCACGTCCATAATTCGTTACTTGTCATTTGTATATTTTGAAAAGCAAATATCTCGTATGACAACTTATATCTTTATTCTCACAAGCAAGTCACAACAAAATAACTATTAGACAAAGCAATCGTTAATGAAAACCCAAAAACTAAATAGTAATTAATGATTGGTAGAATATTTGGTTCTGTAATCGAGAGAGATTGTTTCAAATTCAATGCCAAATTGGAATTTGTCCGATTGGCATGGAAGAGGGAACACAGAGGAACATTTCCTAGCCATGATGAGCTGTATTGTCTCACTAATTCTACAACAAAGGAACAAATACAAAGTTACAAACCTCTGCAAGAATTGAAATGAAAGAAGGGCCTAAATGGGATTAATTTATTCCATCAAACTAGTTTCACAAAATTAATTTACTCAGTTGTACCATTGCAATACCTTTAAAATATGTTCGCACTTAGTTAATAATTTAGGATAATGTTTGTAGATATCACATTTGATATCAACTATTGATATCGATTTTATTATACACATTTAGTTGAGTTATAATGCACATTATTTGAGTTATTATGCATGTTATATCATAACTATTTCAGTAAAAAAAAAATATGTATAAATATTTCATTATAGAAAATAACATGCATAATAACTCAAATAATGTGCACGATAACTCAACTAAAGATGCATAATAAAATCGACAACATATATAACTATTTCATTACAAAAAATAACATGCATAATAACTCAAATAATGTGCATGATAACTCAACTAAAGATGCATAATAAAATCGATATCAATAGTTGATATCAAATATGACATCTACGTATCAGCTCCCAATAATTTACACGTCTAGTTAAGACAAATTTAGTAATAGATGGTGGATTTCGGAACCCTATATATCAAAAGAAAGTAAAAACTTGTCACAAGTCAAAGTTTAAGAGGGGCATTAGTTTTATTTTAATTTAATCTCTGTTTTTCTCTGTTCTTCGAACTTGTTTAATTTTAGTAAATGAACCCGACAGAATTTCTCTTTAGTTAGTCGCCGTAATTTTTTTAAACAATTAAAATAACAGACGAAATTAAAGAAGTGAGATAATGACAGTGAAAATTATGCAATTGGGATCTACGCAATCAAGGGATGCGTTTCATCACCTCCCTATGACTCTCTCACTTCGGATGCCGTACGCAGATGCTGCCTGCGTAGCACCCCATGATACGCAAATACTAGGTGTGTTTCATTCCTAACTCTCTCACTTCAGAACCCTCGGATTCCGTTCTCATTAAATTAAAAAATAATATGGAACGCAGAAGGCCCCTGCGTAGGTTGCTTTGATACGCAACCAACGGGTGCGTAACACACCCTCTGTTTAAAAAATAAATCCTGTGATACGCAGAGGAGGCCTGCGTATCAGCCTAGGATACACGTCTCTCTCCTGCGTAGCATCTTATATCCTTATTTCTGCCGCCCGTCCCTTTCTTCCCCATTTCTCTTCTTCTCTGCCCTTTCTTCTTTCTCCTCTGCATTCCACTCCTCTGCGTAGCCAACTAGGTATTTTTCAGTTCTCTTTAAATTTATATATAAATACAGTGTATAGATATAGTGTTTTTATTTTTGTAGTGTATTTATTTTTGTATTGTATATATTACTAGTATTTATGTATTTTTGTTAATATTTTATTTTTCTGAAAATATAAGTTATATTAGTGTATTGTTAATTTTAAATATTTGTAGTGCATGTATGTTTGTTAATTTTATGTGCATGCCCTAAAATTTAATTTAATTTAATGTAGAAATTGAAATATAAAATTTGTAACTCTAAGAAATTAGGAAATCCTAAGTTTATTAGTACATTAATGTGTAAATTAGTAAATTAGTAAATTAGTTTATTTGTAAAAATTAATGCATGTATATTAATGCATGTAGTTAGATTAATTTTTTCGTGCATTTTCGTAATATATATTAAACTAATAATTCTTATATTATTGTGCAAAATAATGTAGGTACGACAAACATGGCACAAGGTGACGAGTACAATGAGTTAGGACGTGAACCTATTTCTTCGCTTCTGTGCATTCCGCTTTCCGCACACAAAACATGGGACTTTGAGAACAATGTAAGTATACACTTCTCTATGTTTTATTGACAGTAACTTAAGGGTTTAGGATTATGGTTGTTATAAGCACTGGTTTGTGTATAATGCAGGCATAGAATTATTTGGATACTCGAGTGCATAAGCCCGTTATTAAATATGACCCGCGGTGTGCCCCCTACCTGAAAAATTTGGGTTTGTACGAGTTTGGCAGAATTGAACATGTCAATACTGACCCCAGACTTATTAGTGCTCTTGTTGAGCGTTGGCGACCCGAGACCCATACATTCCATTTGCCAGTTGGTGAGACGACTGTGACACTTGAGGATGTCAGTTGTCTGTGGGGTTTGCCCATTTCTGGTGATGTTGTTATCGGTGATAGTGACGCCGATTTATATGATTTAATTGAGAGATGTCTTGGGCCGGGTAAGGCTGATCAGGTGATTTACACAAAAAGAAAAGAGGGACGAAATCATATAAGTTGAATTTCGAATTATGTTGCATTTATTGAGGGTGAACACAGAGCCTTTAGGTGTGCTTGCTACAGATGACGATGTAGCAAGATACACCCGAGCATATATCATGGATTTTTTTGGGTCCGTGTTGTTCTCGGATGCACACGAGATAGTGTCCCCGCCATGTACTTGAGGTTTCTGGAGGATTTGTATCCTGAGAGGGTTCCTAATTGGGGGGCGGTAGCACTTGCTTGTCTCTACAGGTTTGCATTTTTTCTTTTTCCTTTTTTACTTTTTTTATTACCCTCTGGTTTCGTAAGGAAAAATGGTAATACTGGTGCTTTGTGTCAACTCAGAAATTTGACAAATGCAAGCATTTGTACGACGAAAACAATTGCTGGACCATTATTGTTGTTGCAACATTGGTCGCTCGACCCGCCCTTAAGGGTACTCGTGAGTCGCTTGGAGGACCTGACGAGGAGGAGAGGCCACCGTATGCTGTAAAGTGGTACAAGTACAGGACACAAGAGAACAATCCAACCCGCGAAAGTATGGTGTTTTATCGGACCAAGTTTGAAGCTTTAAGGCATGATCAGGTGAATTGGCAGCCCTACCGTACAGTTCTCGGATTACTACCAGGTACATAACAATTAAATTTACCTTGTTTATATCACTTACTTCTAATTAATATTTCATTGGACTTACTTTTGTTGTTCTGATTTATTAGGTCGGGTTCATCGTGACTGACCTTATTGGTTGGCCAGAGTGCCTATGATTTGCTTCTGGATTGTTGCGTGGCACTATCCAGAGAGAGTTATGCGCCAGTTTGGTCTCTATCAGACCATTCCACCCATGTCTCCTCATAGTTATAAGCACGAGCTGAAAAAGCTCGACAGAATTGTACATACCAACAACAAAGGTGGTGATTGGAGTGTGCCGCATGCTGCCTACGTGCAACTATGGGTTAGGCAACAAGTTATTGTCGAGAACAGACCATACAACGAGGCGGAGTACCTTCAGTATCGTCGCTGGTTTCAGCAGAACGGTATGTATACAGTCTATATTCGGGATCAGGTAGAGGCCAGCTTAGACATACCACTGCCGCCTCCAACAGATTCTGTAGAGGTGCTCGGCTATGTTCCAGGTGGCTTTAGACTTTCTCGAGTGGTATGTTTCCGTCTCTTTCCATTTTTTGGTAATACTTTTTATTTGATTGAATATTTTAGTTGAAATGTAACCTACATAATTTGCAGAAATGATTTGTAGGGGGTACGGGGTATCCAGAGGGTGAAATGGGTGATAAAGTAGCATTATAAGCGAGGGACGAAGGGACTCGCGAAAACTCTCCTGCATAGCCACCGTGACGATGCGTTGGATACAGACACCCTCCATGAGTTTCAGCGGGCGCTTACAGATGTCGACCTTCCGGAGGACGTGGAGCAACTTGACACCAACGAAGAGGCAGGCACGTCTACTGATGCACCTAGACAGTCTATGCCGGTATGTAAATCCTATCTTTATTTAAAAATTTTAAGTATGGTATGTGTCCAATACTTGACCCACGTTTATGTTGAGCAAGAGTATGATTTTTATGGCCCACAGGCCTTTTTCATACAGTTTGGCCTCGGTCCATCCCAGCCATCTGTGTAGTACATGGGCCCTTCTCAGCCCGTGGGTGATTATGGTTTTGGCGGATTTGGGCAGTTTGTCACGGGGGCGTCGGGGTCATCTCAGCCCGCGGGTGATTATGGACTTGGCGGATTTGGGCAGTTTGGTACGGGTGCGGCGGGGTCATCTCAGCCCGCGGGTGATTATGTTTTTGGTGGATTTGGCCAGTTTGCCACATTCCAACCATACAAGGGACTGCGAAAAACAGCTCGAATTGCCAGTTGGCGATCAGAAACAACACAGATTTTTTTCATATCACCAATCACTTCAAATCTCAACCATCTCATAAACCATCCCCAATTCTCCAAATCTTCTTTCTCAACAATTCCAAATGAAAGAGGCATTAGCTGATTCTCAGCATCATATCCAACAGCAACAAGAAATCTCCCCATGTACCTCCCCCGAAGGTGTGATGCATCTATGCTGATAACTGGTCTCAAATGAGCGAATGCCTGGATACACGACGCAAATGCCCATGCTGCACGCTTGAATAGACGATCACCGGGTCTAATTGTTGGATCAGTTGCAATTCTAGCTCTGCTTCCTGGGTTTGATGAAACAATAGCATTCAAAAGACGTGGTAGTAGTGCGTAAGAACCTGACCAGCTACTGTAAACGTACCCAATAACAATTTCTTTTCCACGCCATAATTTGTTATATTTTGGATGCACACCCGGAAAAACCTTTCTGATTAATGCCCTGACTTGTTTAATGGACATTGCGTTATCTTTCTCCACGTCTTCGAAAATAATATCCGCGATCAGCTTTGCAGTTAGCTGTGGATGGTCAATCCTGGCAGATATCGCCCTACATGTATGTTGGTTCGGGCATTTTACTATAGCCCCCGAAGTGCCAATTGCTTTGGCATACAATCGCCAATCACAGTCTGGATCCTTACACTTTAATCTGTATTTGGTGGTACTACTATCCGCCACCACGAACACCCGATTCTTTTCGATGTGCCACTTTTGAAGAGCAAAAATAAGGTGATCCTTTGAAGTGAAGCTCATATTCTTTGCTATCTGACCATCAGCACATGGAAGAGCCTCGTATAAGGAGTAGTCTGCTGGACGAAAGCCTGAGGTGTCATTCATGCTTCTGGTTGGATGTACTTCTCTCAAACCAATAAAAGGATTGTACAGCTCTCTGCGTCTAACTGCTACATCTACAATCTCTTCATCCTCATCATCCTCATTCCAAACTCCATCTATATCCTCTGATGAGGAACCCTCACTGTCACCCCGTTCTGCCATATAATTCTCGTCCTCATCGTCATCCTCATCATCATTACCAAGACCAAGATCCTCGAGATCTAGATCATCATCACCATCAACTAAACCAGTGCTACGGGATTGGTCACTGGTATTCGGGACACTGGAATTCAACCGAGATGCACTACTGCTACGGGGTTGGCTACCAGTTAAATTACGGGTGTCCGATATTGGTACCATTTTCACAAACAATTCAATAACACCCATTCTGCTCACACACATTTCAGATGCTACTTACCAAGAACTGTTATTATGGATTGGCATCAAATTGAAATAAAAATAACCTCCTTGTCCAATGTTCATACGACAATGAATTTCAATCAAGTACTGAGATTCTACGAACCTTAAACACTCAGATAGGGTGCTTTTAAGACCTTCGTAAGTAGAAAATTCGTTACCTTCCAGTAGTAATTTTGATGGTATCGTGTAATCTGCTCCAATTTGAGATTTTATTATTTCGCCTCCATGAAAGACCACAATAGAAAATTTCGCCATTTCACTACAAATGTAATTGAATAAATTGAAATTTACTAAAAAGAATTAACGAATGTTACTAACAAATCTAATTGAAATAAGATTTTATATTACATACCTTACTGTGAAGAAATGTCACCAGATAAACAAAAGGAAGAAGATGTGAGTTTGTAGAATGAATTATTGATCTGTGGGAAAAGCTATATACATATATTGAAACGCAGCTATTATCTACGTATCACAGCATCAATAATTCAGAAATCTCGTTCGTTTGATTAAAAAATTAAAAAAAGGGCAACACAGCAAGATACGCAGTTTCTAGTTGCGTACATGTTTTTCCTCGTTTATTTTAATATTTGAATGTTTATTTTAATATTTGAAGGAATATTAAAAGAAATATAATACTTCCCGGCTTTGGTACGTATACAGCGGCTGCGTATCATGGAGAGAGAGAGGGATGAAACGCAGATGCTGCCTGCGTAGCACATCTGGAGAGAGAGAGAGATGAAACGCACCCAGTATTTGCGTATCATGGAGTGCTACGCAGGCAGCATCTGCGTATGGCATCCGAAGTGAGAGAGTCGTAGGGAGGTGATGAAACGCATCCCTTGATTGCGTAGATCCGAATTGCATAATTTTCACTGCCATTATCTCACTTCTTTAATTTTGTCTGTTATTTTAATTGTTTAAAAAATTACGAGTTAGTCGACCATCAGACCCCAGATTCTTCTATTTGTCAATTCAACACATGCCAAAGGATCAAAATCAAGTCCTTTTTCTCACTATTTCCTCCTACAATGCTCTAATTCATATTCTCTAAAATAGTCAGAAATTTTCTAGAGAGAATGAATAGTTTATTATAACAGCGCTGTAGCAATTACTGTACAGACAAGTTAAAAATGACGTAGCAGCTTTGAGAATCGGAAATAGAATCGCTATTGTAATTCAAGAGATAAAAATTCACAATGCTTTAGGTTTTGCTACCAATCCAAACAGTAGAAATGGTGAAGTCATGCAGTGAGTTTGGATGCTATAGGTCAACAGCAGACATGTCGACAAATGCACGTGTACAGACAGAGATTGTATACTCTCTTGTCAAATTACTATACTAGCATTTATTTTATCTTTTATTGCTCAAATAAATCCATTAGACAATGTACACATCTTCTTAATTGTTGAGCATTCTTTTGTCTCTACCATCACTCTCTTGTAGAATTTACACTGTAGCACACTGACAGTGCCCACTATTTTTTTCCCCTTTGTGTATTCTATAGCTTGATTTGGAATTCGTATTTCTGAAATGATCAGTTATTTCAAAACAAAAATGGTCAGTTTTTGTGTGTCGGTACTGTAGCAATTATTATGCGGGCAGGATATAACGCTGTAGCAACGGTGAGAAATCAGGAAGACCCGCTGTCCATTTCATTGAGGTATTTCTGGGATGTAAATTCCTTGATTTGAAGCAACTCTTTATTTTCTGATATAGACTAAAGTACAATTTAAAGTTGGGGAAAAGTAGCTAAATTATTCAAGACACAAATCTACATTACACAAAAAATTGCATATATATATTCTACTGTTGTAAACTTGTAATAGTACAATATCAACCATGAAACAAGTACTGGAAGTGATGATCTCACCATCTGCACCGAATTTCCGAAAAGAAATGAATCCAAACTCTGTTTCATGTTCATTTCACCTAATTCAGATTCTGATTTATAAATTCAAATGGAAATCAACCAGAGATCTCAATAGATTTGACTCGGATCTATTGAATCTGAGTGTAATCTCTATTACATATTTCTTTCAAATACATCCAATTGGTACAAAATTAGGCCTAATAGGCAATTGTTGTGAATAAGCCTAAAGCCAATTGGGCTCTTGGCTCTCAGGCGAACTGCCACTGCTCAAATAAAGGAAAAAAATGAGCACAATGATTGTATGATAGTACAGTCACTGCTCAAAAGTTTGTTTGTGATAAATAATTTGACAAGCATATTAGGAGTATGAATGTCTAATTTGTATACTAGCTTGATCAAACTGATGACCGTGTTTTCTAATTTGCATTTGCCAAAAATGAAGAGTTATCTAAGAACAATTTTGGGTGATATAATTTGTTATTTTTAAGCTTAGTTTAACTAGTTATTAGAAGTTAAGTCTGCCATAATTCGCACTTCTTGTCATTTGTGAATACATTAAATGGTCAACTATCCTCTAAATGGGATTCGTTGATGAACATGAAAAAGATTCTATTAGTGTGTCATGGCTAAGTACTTCAATAATGAATGAAAGTCTTTCAACAAAACATCACAATGTATCTTATCATACTACGAGAAGTGTTTTTGATTCGAATACTTCATTTATTGTTTGTAACCTTTAAAGAAAGGCAGAATTTCATATAAAGGCCTCTAAAACTTCAATATTACATATTTAGCCACTAAAATCTCATAATTACATATTTAGTCATTTAAAACACAAAATATTTCACACCGCTTCTCATCTCCTCTATTTAGGTATTTGACAAAATTCGTATGTGTTTGACCCGGCCCGAAAACTCCGAGATCGCGATCTGGCCCGGCCCGACCGGAGGCAAACTCATGCGAACTCGTCCAAAAAACTCTAGAGTCGAAGACGGGTAGTGACCATCCTTTTTGGAAAAAACCTGTGTTAAAACTCGTGCAGACACTCTAAAACACTAATAGAGGTAGGGAATTGAAAACATGGTGGGCTGTGTCGGGCCTAACTCGCCCGAGTCGACGGGTTGGCCGGGCCGACGGGTTTGCAGGGCCGAGTTTGGACGGGTAGGCCGAGCCGACGGGTTTGCGAGTCAATTTTAACACAAGTTTTTTCCAAGAAGTATGGTCGCTATCAATCTTTGACCCTCGCTTTTTTTACGGGTCCGCACGGATTTGCCTCGCGGCCTTAGGGTTCAGGCCGGGTCGAGTTTGTATTTAGGAGATTTCGGTGGCTAAATATGTTATATTGAAGTTTTAGAGGCCTTTATATGAAACATTATGTGTTTTAAATGGATAAATATGTAATTATGAGATTTCAGTGGCTAAATATGTAATATTGAAGTTTTAGATGCCTTTATATGAAATTATGCCTTAAAGAAAACTGCACAAAACATTATAGCCTACAACAAGAATCGTTTCTTTTTCGAGTACTTCATTTAAGTTCGGTAATCTTTCACCACAACACCACAAAGAAGAATAGAATACACTCTAAGTGCTTCATGTCTGAGCACTTCATTTAGGAGCGGTAACCATTCAAGAAAACATCACAAAATATTTTATCCTACTACGAGAAGTGTTTCTGATCTGTGTACTTCATTTATGGATGGTAATATTTCAATAAAACTCCACAAAACATCATAACTTACTACGATAATTGTTTCTTCTTCGTGTACTTCATTTAAATGTGATAACCTTTCATAAAACACAATGAAGCCGCATTGTCTACTACACTAGGTGTGTCATGGCTAAGTACTGCAATAATGGGTGAAAGCCTTTCAACAAAACACCATAATGCATCTTATTCTACTACGAGAAGTGCTTCTGATCTAAGTACTTCATTTATTGTTGGTAAACTTTAAAGTAATTGCACAAAGCATCATAGCCTACTACGAGAAGTATCTCTTCTTCGGGTACTTCATTTAAGAATGGTCACCTTTCGCTAAAACACCACAGAGAAGAAACAATACAACTCTTAAGTGCTTTATTTCCGAGGACATTTATGGGTGATAACCATTCAAGAAACACTACAAAGCACTATTTCCTCTACAAGAAGTTTTTCTGAATCGTGTAATACATTTATGGTTGGTAACCTTTCAAGAAAACTCCATAAAGCATTATAGCCTACTACGAGAAGTGTTTCTGATCCGAGTACTTCATTTTTGAATGTTAACAATTCAAGAAAACTCTACAAAATATCTTATCCTACTACGAGAACTGTTTTTTCTTCGAGTGCTTCAAAGGTTGGTAACCTTTCACTAAAACACCAGAAAGAAGAATAGAATACCACTCTAGGTGTTTCATGTCCGACTACTTCATTTATGGGCGATAACCTTTGAAGAAAACACCACAAAGCATCTTATCCTACTACGAGAAGTGTTTCTAATATGTGTACTTCATTTATGGATGGTAATCTTTTAAGAAAGGAAATTTTTTTTTTGTGCCACTCAGAAATGGGGAAATTTTGATTTTGCCATCCAAAATGTAATTCTTCCTTATTTGCCACCCTAAAACATCACCCCCTTCCTAAATTACCACTTTTCTCCATTTTATAATATTTTCTATAAAATAAAACAATACAATTTTCTTTCTGACTAAATTATCCCTACCCTAAATGAATAGAATCGTGCACGAACAAATGAAATACCAGATTAAACCAAATGAACTGTTCGACAAGTCGAACAGATGAAATCTTAGATCGCGAGAAAAAACCCTAGAATCGCCTGTTTCTCGTCGGATCGCCTTTCTCTCGTCGACACAGCAACATGGCAGTGACGACCGACACTGTCATGTCCAACGATGTCCTCATTTCCTGTCCAGATTGCGAGATTTAAGATCGGTGTTGCTGGTATTTGCTTGCGATTTCTTCTGCTGGTTATGTCTGTATTTTCGATTAAAATGGGTACTGGCATGTAAGTTTTGGTGGTATAGTGGTTATTCTGGTTATTCTGGTACAGGGATTCTTCTGCTGGTATAATGTCTGGTTGGCAGCAGAATCGAGCACGAACAAAATCGCACACCACCAGACAGCTTCAAGATCGCGCACCAAGCAGATTAGGGTTCCTCATTCATTTCCTGTTCGTGTTTTGGGAGAGGGAGATCAAATCGATCTGATTTGATAGATTGGTCCAACAGTTTATGGCAGGGGTAATTTAGTCAGAAAGAAAATTGTATTGTTTTATTTTATAGAAAATATTATAAAATGGAGAAAAGTGGTAATGTAAAAAGGGGGTGATGTTTTAGGATGGCAAATAAGGAAGAATTACATTTTGGATGGCAAAATCAAAATTTCTCCATTTCTGAGTGGCACAAAAAAAATTTCCCTTTAATAAAACTCCATAAAGCATAATAACCTACAACGAGAAGTGTTTCTGATTCGAGTACTTCATTTTAGTGTTAACATTTTCAGAAAACTCTCCAAAGCATCATAGCCTACTACGAGAAATGTTAATTCTTCGAGTACTTCATTTAAGGGTAACCTTTCATAAAAATATCACGAAGCCGCATAGTCTACTACACTAGGTGTCATGGTTAAGTACTTCAATAATGGGTGAAAGCATTTCAACAAAACACCACAATGCATCTTATCCTACTACGATAATTGTTTCTGATTTGAGTACTTTATTTATTGTTGATAACCTTTAAAGTAAATTGCCAAAGCATCATAGCCTACTACGAGAAGTGTTTCTTCTTCGAGTACTTCATTTAAGTTTGGTAATCTTTCACCAAAATATCACAGAAAAGAATAGAATACCACACTAAGTGCTTCATGTCCGAGTACTTCATTTAGAAGCGGGTAACCATTCAAGAACACACTACAAAGCATCATATCCTACTACGAAAAGTGTTTCTGATTTGTTTACTTCATTTATATATGGTAACCTTTCAAGAAAACTCCACAAATCATCATAACTTACTACGAGAAGTGTTTCTTCTTTGTGTACTTCAATAATGGGTGAAAGCCTTTCAACAAAACACCACAATGCATCTTATCCTACTACGAGAATTGTTTCTGATCCGAGCACATCATTTATTGTTGGTAACCTTTAAAGTAAATTGCACAAAGCATCATAGCCTACTACGAGAAGTCTCTTCATCAAATATCACTCTTAAGTGCTTCATTTTCGAGTACATTTATGGGTGGTAACCATTCAAGAAAACACCACAAAGCACCATTTCCTCCTACAAGAAGTGTTTGTGATTCGTGTACTTCAATTATGGGTGATAACCCTTCAAGAAAACTCCACAAAGCATCACAACATACTACGAGAAGTGTTTCTGATCTGAGTACTTCATTTTTTAGAGTCAACCATTGAAGAAAACCCCACAAAGCGTCAAAGCCTTCTACGAGAACTATTTCTTCTTCGAGTACTTCAAAGGTTGGTACCTTTCAGTAAAACACCACAGAGAAGAATATAATACCACTCTAAATGCTTTATTTCTGAGTACTATATTTATGGGAGAGAACCATTCAAGATAACATCACAAAGAATTTATCCTACTACGAGAAGTGTTTTTCTTCGTGTACTTCATTAAAGTGTGGTAACATTTCATAAAAACACCACAAAGCCGCATAGTCTACTACTCTAGGTGTGTATGGCTAAGTACTTTAATAATGGGAGAAAGCCTTTCAACAAGACACCACAATGCATCTTATCCTACTACGAGAAGTGTTTCTGATCCGAGTACATCATTTATTGTTGGTAACCTTTAAAAAAAGCTGCATGAAACATCATAGCCTACTACGAGAAGTGTCTCTTTTTCGAGTACTTTATTTAAGGGTGGTCACCTTTCAATTAAACACCACATAGAAGAAACAAATACCACTCTTAAGTGTTTCATTTCCGAGTACATTTATGGGTGGTAACCATTCAAGAAAACACCACAAAGCATCTTGTCCTAATACGAGAAGTATTTCTTTTTTGTGTACTTCATATATGGGTGGTAACCTTTCAAGAAAACACCAAAAAACATCATAGCCTACTACGAGAAGTGTTTTGGATCTGTGTACTACATTATGGGTGGTAACCTTCCAAGAAAACTTCACAAATGATCATAACCTACTACTACGAGAAGTATTTTTTATCCGAGTACTTTCTTTTTGGGTGGTAAACTTTCAAGAAATCTGCACAAAGCATCATAACCTACTACGAGAAGTTTTCTTCTTTGTGTAATTCATTTAAGAGTGTTAATCATTCATAAAAGCATCACGAAGCGTTACAGTCTACTACACTAGGTGTGTCATGCCTAAGTACTTCAATAATGGGTGAAAGCCTTTAAACAAAACACCACAATGCATCTTATCTTACTACGAGAAATGTTTCTGATCAGAGTACATTTATTGTTGGTAACCTTTAATGAAAACTGCACAAAGCATCATAGCCTACTACGAGAAGTTTTCTTCTTTGAGTAATTCATTTAAGTTTGGTAATCTTTCACCAAAACACCACAGAGAAGAATAGAATATCACTCTAAGTGCTTCATGTCCAAGTACTTCATTTGGGAGCGGTAACCATTAAAGAAAATACCACAAAGCATCTTATCCTACTACGAGAAGTGTTTCTGATCTGAGTACTTCATTTATAGATGGTAACTTTTGAAGAAAACTCCACAAAGCATCACAACTTACTACGATAAGTCTTTCTTCTTTGGGTACTTCATTTAAGGGAGGTAATCTTTCAAAAAACACCACGAAGCCGCATAGTCTACTACACTAGGTGTGTCATGGCTAAGTACTACAATAATGGGCGAAAGCCTTTCAAAAAATCCCACAATGCATCTTATCCTACTACGATGAGTGTTTCTGATCCGAGTACTTCAGTTATTGATGGTAACCTTTAAAATAAATTGCACAAAGTATCATAACCTACTACGAGAAGTGTCTCTTCATCGAATACTCAATTTAATGGTGGTCACCTTTCATTGAAACACCACAGAGAAGAAACAAATATCACTCTTAAGTGCTTCATTTCCGAGTACATATATGGATAATAACCATTCAAGAAAACACCACAAAGCACCATATCCTCCTACAAGAAGTGTTTCTGATTCGTGTACTTCATTTAGGGGTGAAAACCTTTCAAGAAAACTTCACAAAGCATCATAGCCTACTACGGGAAGTGTTTCTTCTTCGAGTATTTCATTTATGGATGGTAATCTTTCAAGAAAACTCCACAAAGCATCATAACTTACTACTAGAAGTATTTCTTCTTCGTGTACTTCATTTAAGAGTGGTAAACTTTTATAAAAACACCACAGAGAAGAATATAATACCTCTCTAATGCTTCATGTCTGAGTACAACATTTATGGGAGATTACCTTTCAAGATAACATCACAAAGCATTTATCCTACTACGAGAAGGGTTTCTTCCTCGTGTACTTCATTTAAGGGTGGTAACCTTTCATAAAAACACCATGAAGCCGCATAGTCTACTACACTAGGCGTGTATGGCTAAGTACTCCAATAATGGGTGAAAGCCTTTCAACAAGACACCACAATGCATCTTATCATACTACGAGAAATATTTCTAATCCGAGTACATCATTTATTGTTGGTAACCTTTAAAGAAAACTGCATGAAACATCATAGTCTACTATGAGAAGTGTCTCTTCTTCGAGTACTTCATTTAAGGGTTGTCACCTTTCAATGAAACACCACATAGAAGAAACAAGTACCACTCTTAAGTGCTTCATTTCCGAGTACATTTATGGGTGGTAACCATTCAAGAAAACACCACAAAGCATCTTATTCTAATACGAGAAGTGTTTCTTTTTTGTGTACTTCATATATGGGTGGTAACCTTTCAAGAAAACATCACAAAACATCATAGCCTACAACGAGAAGTATTTCGGATGTGTGTACTACATTTATGGGTGGTAACCTTCCATTAGAAACTCCACAAAGCATTAAAACCTACCACTACAAGAAGTGTTTCGGATCTGTGTACTACATTTATGGGTGGTAAGCTTCCATGAAAACTCCACAAAGCATCATAACCTATTACTACGAGAAGTGTTTTTTATCTGAGTACTTCCTTTTTGGGTGATAAATTTCAAGAAATCTGCACAAATCATCATAACCTACTACGAGAAGTCTTTCTTCTTTGTGTACTTCATTTAAGAGTGGTAATCATTCATAAAAACATCACGAAGCCTTATAGTCTACTACACTAGGTGTGTCATGCCTAAGTACTTCAATAATGGGTGAAAGCCTTTAAACAAAACAATACAATGCATCTTATCTTACTACGAGAAGTGTTTCTGATCGGAGTACTTCATTCATTATTGGTAATCTTTAATGAAAACTGCACAAAGCATCATAGCCTACAACGAGAAGTGTCTCTTCTTCGAGTACTTCATATAAGGGTGGTCACCTTTCACTGAAACACCACAGAGAAGAAACAAATACCACTCTTAAGTGCTTCATTTTCGTGTAAATTTATGGGTGGTAACCATTAAAGAAAATACCACAAAGCATCTTATCCTACTACGAGAAGTATTTCTGATTTGTGTACTTCATTTATGGGTGGTAACTTTTCAATAAAACACCACATAACATCATAGCCTACTACGAGAAGTGTTTTAGATCTGTGTACTACATTTATGGGTGCTAAGCTTCCATGAAAACTCCACAAAACATCATAACCTACTACTACGAGAAGTGTTTTTTTATCCGAGTACTTCCTTTTTGGGTGGTAAACTTTCAAGAAATATGCACAAAGTATCATAACTTACCACGAGAAGTTTTTCTTCTTCGTATACTTCATTTAAGAGTGGTAATCATTCATAAAAATATCACGAAGCCTTATAGTCTACTACACTAGGGGTCTGCTCCAGAAGACTGATTTACGAGGGGAGGTGAGGGAAGGGGAGGGAAGAACGGCGAGTTCCTTGCTCCAGCACGATTTATCGAAGGAAGGAAATAGTACAAGGAGGTTAGATTGTTCCTTTCGCCGGCTGTTTTTGTTCCCTCTCAAATCAGAGGGTAGAGGAGGTTGCGATACTAAACTCAGTTCATTCTTCTTCGTTCCTTCCTTCCTATTCTCGCTCGCCTGGAGCAGGTGACGCTCACCTTCTTCCTCCTTCCTTCCTTTCACCTTTCATTTTCGTTCCTTCCTCAGATTTCCTTCCTTCGTCTATTTTCGTCTGGAGCACAACCTAGGTGTGTCATGCCTAAGGACTTCAATACTGGGTGAAAGCCTTTAAGCCTTTAAACAAAACACCACAATGCATTTTATCTTACTACGAGAAGTGTTTCTGATCGGAGTACTTAATTTATTGTTGGTAACCTTTAATGAAAACTGCACAAAGCATCATAGCCTACAAAGAGAAGTGTCTCTTCTTCGAGTACTTCATATAAGGGTGGTCACCTTTCACTGAAACACCACAGAGAAGAAACAAATACCACTCATAAGTGCTTCATTTCCGTGTAAATTTATGGGTGGTAAACATTGAAGAAAATACAACAAAGAATCTTATGCTAATACGAAAAGTGTTTCTGATTTGTGTTCTTCATTTATGGGTGGTAACCTTTCGATAAAACACCACATAGCATCATAGCATACTACGAGAAGTGTTTCCGATCTATGTACTACATTTATGGGTGCTAACCAACCATGAAAACTCCACAAAGCATCATAGCTTACTACGAGAAGTGTTTTTTATCCGAATACTTTTTTTTTTGGTGGTAACCTTTAAAAAAATCTGCCCAAAGCATCATAACCTACTAAGAGAAGTGTTTCTTCTTCATGTACTTAATTTAAGGATGGTGACCTTTCATAAAAACAGCACGAAGCCTCATAATCTACTACACTAGGTGTGTCATGCCTATGTACTTCAATAATGGGTGAAAGCCTTTAAACAAAATATCACAATGCATCTTATCTTACTACGAGAAGTGTTTATGATCTGAGTACTTCATTTATTGTTGGTAACCTTTAAAGAAAACTGCAGAAAGCATCATAGCCTACTACGAGAAGTGTTTCTTCTTCGAGTACTTCATTTAGGTTTGGTAACCTTTCACCAAAACACCACATAGAAGAATAGAATACCATTCTAATTGCTTTATGTTCGAGTACTTCATTTAGGAGCGGTAACCATTCAAGAAAACACCACAAAGCATCATAGCCTACTACGAGAAGTGTTTCGGATCTGTGTACTACATTTATGGGTGGTAACCTTCCATGAAAACTCTACAAAGCATCATAACCTACTACTACGAGAAGTGTTTTTTATCCGAGTACTTCCTTTTTGGGTGGTAAACTTTCAAGAAATCTCCACAAAGCATCATAACCTATTACGAGAAGTGTTTTTCTTCGTGTACTTCATTTAAGGGTGGTATCCTTTCATAAAAACACCACGAAGCCGCATAGTCTACTACACTAGGTGTGTCATGGCTAAGTACTTCAATAATGGGTGAAAGCCTTTCAATAAGACACCACAATGCATCTTATCTTAATACGAGAAGTGTTTCTGATCCCAGTACATCATTTATTGTTGGTAACCTTTAAAGAAAACTGCATGAAGCATTAGAGCCTACTACGACAAGTGTTTCTTCTTCGAGTACTTAATTTAGTTTTGGCAATCTTTCACCAAAACACCACAGAGAAGAATATAATACCACTCTAAGTGATTCATGTCTGAGTACTTCATTTAGGAGAGGTAATCATTCAAGAAAACACCACAAAACATCTTATCCTACTATGAGAAGTGTTTCTGATATGTGTACTTCATTTATCGATGGTAACCTTTCAAGAAAACTCCACAAAGAATCATATCTTACTACGAGAAGTGTTTCTTATTTGGGTACTTCATTTAAGGGTGATAATCTTTCATAAAAACACCACGAAGCCGCATAGTCTACTACACTAGGTGTGTCATGGCTAAGTACTTCAATAATGGGTGAAAGCCTTTAAACAAAATATCACAATGCATCTTATCTTACCACGAGAAGTGTTTATGATCTGAGTACTTCATTTATTGTTGGTAACCTTTAAAGAAAACTGCAGAAAGCATCATAGCCTACTACGAGAAGTGTTTCTTCTTCGAGTACTTCATTTAGGTTTGGTAACCTTTCACCAAAACACCACATAGAAGAATAGAATACCATTCTAATTGCTTTATGTCCGAGTACTTCATTTAGGAGCGGTAACCATTCAAGAAAACACCACAAAGCATCATAGCCTACTACGAGAAGTGTTTCGGATCTGTGTACTACATTTATGGGTGGTAACCTTCCATGAAAACTCTACAAAGCATCATAACCTACTACTACGAGAAGTGTTTTTTATCCGAGTACTTCCTTTTTGGGTGGTAAACTTTCAAGAAATCTCCACAAAGCATCATAACCTATTACGAGAAGTGTTTTTCTTCGTGTACTTCATTTAAGGGTGGTATCCTTTCATAAAAACACCACGAAGCCGCATAGTCTACTACACAAGATGTGTCATGGCTAAGTACTTCAATAATGGGTGAAAGCCTTTCAATAAGACACCACAATGCATCTTATCTTAATACGAGAAGTGTTTCTGATTCCAGTACATCATTTATTGTTGGTAACCTTTAAAGAAAACTGCATGAAGCATTAGAGCCTACTACGACAAGTGTTTCTTCTTCGAGTACTTAATTTAGGTTTGGCAATCTTTCACCAAAATACCACAGAGAAGAATATAATACCACTCTAAGTGATTAATGTCTGAGTACTTCATTTAGGAGAGGTAATCATTCAAGAAAACACCACAAAACATCTTATCCTACTATGAGAAGTGTTTCTGATATGTGTACTTCATTTATCGATGGTAACCTTTCAAGAAAACTCCACAAAGAATCATAACTTACTACGAGAAGTGTTTCTTATTTGGGTACTTCATTTAAGGGTGGTAATCTTTCATAAAAACACCACGAAGCCGCATAGTCTACTACACTAGGTGTGTCATGGCTAAGTACTTCAATAATGGGTGAAAGCCTTTAAACAAAATATCACAATGCATCTTATCTTACCACGAGAAGTGTTTATGATCTGAGTACTTCATTTATTGTTGGTAACCTTTAAAGAAAACTGCAGAAAGCATCATAGCCTACTACGAGAAGTGTTTCTTCTTCGAGTACTTAATTTAGGTTTGGCAATCTTTCACCAAAATACCACAGAGAAGAATATAATACCACTCTAAGTGATTAATGTCTGAGTACTTCATTTAGGAGAGGTAATCATTCAAGAAAACACCACAAAACATCTTATCCTACTATGAGAAGTGTTTCTGATATGTGTACTTCATTTATCGATGGTAACCTTTCAAGAAAACTCCACAAAGAATCATAACTTACTACGAGAAGTGTTTCTTATTTGGGTACTTCATTTAAGGGTGGTAATCTTTCATAAAAACACCACGAAGCCGCATAGTCTACTACACTAGGTGTGTCATGGCTAAGTACTTCAATAATGGGTGATAGCCTTTCAACAAAACAACAAATGCATCTTATCCTACTACGAGAAGTATTTCTGATCTGAGTATTTCATTTATTGTTGGTAACCTTTAAAGTAAATTGCACAAAACATCATAGCCTACTGCGAGAAGTCTCTATATCGAGTACTTCATTTAAAGGTGGTCACCTTTCACTGAAACACCACAGAGAAGAAACAAATACCACTCTTAAGTGCTTCATTTCCGAGTACATTTATGGGTGGTAAGCATTCAAGAAAACACCACAAAGCACCATTTCCTCCTACAAGGAGTGTTTTTGATTCGTGTACTTCATTTATGGGTGGTAACCTTTCAAGAAAACTCCACAAAGCATCATAACATACTACGAGAAGTGTTTCTGATCCGTGTACTTCATTTTTTAGTGTTAACTATTCAGGAAAACTCCACAAAGCATCATAACCTACTACGAGAACTATTTCTTCTTCAAGTACTTCAAATGTCGGTAACATTTCACTAAAATACCACAGAGAATAATAGAATACCACTCTAAGTGTTTCATTTCTGAGTACTATATTTATGAGAGATAGCCATTCAAGATAATATCACAAAGCATTTATCCTACTACGAGAAGTGTTTCTTCTTCGTGTACTACATTTAAGGTTGGTACCTTTCATAAAAGCATCACAAAGCCGCATAGTCTACGACACTAGGTGTGTATGGCTAAGTACTTCTATAATGGATGAAAGTCTTTCAACAAGACACCACAATGCATCTTATCCTACTACGAGAAGTGATCTAATCCGAGTACATCATTTATTGTTGGTAACCTTTAAAGAAAACTGCACAAAGCATTATAGCCTACTACGAGAAGTGTCTCTTCTTCGAGTACTTCATTTAAGGGTGGTCACCTTTCACTAAAACACCACAGACAAGAAACAAATACCACTCTTAAGTGCTTCATTTCCGTGTAAATTTATGGGTGGTAAACATTAAAGAAAATACCACAAAGCATCTTATCCTACTACGGGAAGTTGTTTCTGGTTTGTCTACTTCATTTATGGGTGGTAACCTTTCAAGAAAATGCCACATAGCATCATAGCCTACTACAAGAAGTGTTTTCGACAAGTGTTTTGTTATCCGAGAAGTGTTTCCACAAAGCATCCAAACCTACCACTACGAGAAGTGTTTTTTATCCGAGTACTTTATTTTTGGGTGGTAACTTTCAAGAAATCTGCACAAAGCATTGTTGGGTTACGAACAGTTCAAAACCCGTCAATTGGCCTAAGCAGCGAAAAGACCGTAAAACAAAAATTTTACGTCTGACTTAAGCCGAGGATTAAGCGGGGTATGTCGGATAAACCACAGAGGGTGTCCACCTCCCGTATCCTTAACATCAAAACCCGACTTAATCCCTAAACAGATATACTCCTTAACTGAATTCTAAAACTTTAATCTACTTACAAATTAAATAGATTAATATAACATTAATACCTTGATCCAAATTCGAATTGGACCGCAGAAAACTCGGAAGATCGAATCACAGACGCTCTTCTCCCCGGAGTATCAGACGTCTGATACCTCTACCAAATGTCCACCAGGACGACCAGAGAGCGGCTTACTTCTTCTGCCAGAAATACCAAAAGCCGCGATATCCCGCAAAAACACTATTCTCCAAGATACAGACTAAATAAAATATCTTCGTGAATCGCAGTTATCTAAAATATGGAATACCGCTCTAACACAAAAATACTATTTTTCGAATCCCGTAAACAACCGTATACGAGAAAGAGAGAAATTATATTTATCGATACGAATCCGAGTTAACGAGTCCGAGTCGATTTTGGTGCTTCTTTCTCTCTCCCCCTACTCCTCTATTTATAGCAAAATGAGGAGGTTACATTTTTACAAATAAACCCTTGGAAAAGTGAATTTCCAAAAATACCCT
This sequence comes from Eleocharis quinqueflora, assembly GCA_964058865.1. Taxonomy (NCBI): domain Eukaryota; kingdom Viridiplantae; phylum Streptophyta; class Magnoliopsida; order Poales; family Cyperaceae; genus Eleocharis; species Eleocharis quinqueflora. Next base: position 153,431 of record CAXKVX010000195.1, on the reverse strand, counting down.
TAAGGATAAGCATGATGACATGAAATTTTTTTATTAAAAAAAACTTTATCCAAACATGCCGACCTTAATATATATATATATTTTTTTATTTTATTTTATTTATTTATTTATTTTTAATTAAGATTTTAATTAATTTTTAATTAAGGTTTTAATTTGATAATGACTTTCATCCCAAATTCAAAACCATAATCAATACTTAAAATCTAAATCAAATATATATAAATAAACATATAATTGTTCTCAACAATTATATTTCTGAGAGTTTGGTATTTGTTTGGTTGCGGTATGATTTTATACAACATATCGTATACGTCTATAAATTTAACCGTTTGTTTTTGCTTGTCATTTTATATGACGTATATAATTTAATTATATCACATATAATTAATTATAATCATCTTAATATTAATTATAACCTATTTATAATTAATCATTAAGATTCTCTGATTTAGCTTCTATACGGTGTGACCTAATAGGATCTGTGTTATGTTGGTAAATAGAATTAAAACCATTTTAATTTCTATAATCATAGAAGGCATCTGACATCTGCGTTATGACCATCCAATTATACAGATGATGTTGTACTTATGCAATATCACGATCCACTAAACATTTTAGTCGTGTTAATTCTTTCGTTTCACAGTATCAGATTAGTTTCAAAGTAGGTGTGTGTCATCCTTGCAAACTTAATCTTTTCTCGAACTTGAGCAGACTTATCAAATATAATTACTCTTGTAATTATACCGCATGCAGATAATCTTACTCCGTCAAGGGGCCCAGTGATACTGTAACTCGTATCAAGATAAGAGGGACAATAGTACTTTCAGTAAACCATCACTACCTCAACTAAGCTATGTATACCAAAAAGCTACCGTTATGACTGTGTTTTACCGACAGCGTGAGTGGGTAAAACCATAGAAGTTGTATGCAATTGTTGCTTGGCTTGAGGAAGATGTTTCGTGAGTGGGTCAGCTGTGTTGCTGGCTGTGTCAACTCTACATATCTTTACATCACCTCTATTTATGATTTCTCGTATCAGATGATAACGTCGTAAAACATGCTTGGATCTCGAGTGTGATCTCGGTTCTTTGCCCGAGCTATAAGCTCCATTGTTGTCACAATAGAGGTCCACAAGTCCTTGAGCACTGGGAATCACTCCAAGTTCGCTAAGAAATTTCTTGATCCAGAACCCTTCTTTTGCTGCTTCGGATGTAGCTATGTACTCAGCTTCGGTTGTTGAGTCTGATGTAGTCTCCTGCTTTGAGCTCTTCCAACTCACAGCCCCTCCGTTGAGTATGAACACGTACCCGGACTGTGATCTCGAATCATTTCAATTAGTTTGGAAACTTGCATTTGTGTAACCTGTCTGGATTAGCCTGATATCTACTCGTCACACTTAAAGCGTACGAAATATCAGAACGAGTGCACAACATGACGTACTTCGCAGTGTCGCTTACATATGGTATGCACGATGTCATCCTCATCAGCTTTATTGCTTGTTGGTTCTGCTTAGCTACGTATTTCGTGACTCCTAATTGTAATGATGATACGACAGGTACAATTGCAAGTACAATTAATCTTGTGGAAATCAACATGTTTTTTAGAACTGATGCTAATAAAAAAAGAGGCTCTTTGTTGTATTGTTCGGATTTTGGTTAGCAGTTGTTTTCCTTCTGTTTTGTGAATTTCTGTGTATACACAATCAGGATGGAGTCCTTATTGTATTATGGAGATTTTAATTCAGGAATGTTGCACTTTTCTCAAAGTTCAATAAATGAATGCAGTAACTTCTTCTCCAGATGTTATATCAGGCGCCATTCATTTCATATATGTTAGCTTTTCCTAGCCTCCTGTCTTGAGAGATGATAGTTTATATTCCCAAAAAGATGGTATTCATGGCCTTCCTATCTAGTAGTTATATTTATATTACTTCACGCAAACATAATGTACAACAAAAAAGGGATAATGAATTATTGATAAAGAAGCTATTGAATTTACTTATTTTCGTCTAATCTGAGGCATGCCAATCACCCAAAGAGCACCAACAGGTAGTTTACTCAAAACAAAAACAAGATATTTCACAAAAAATGAGCAACCAAATAAAAAAAGGGAACTCATTAAAAAAAGGGTAGCAGTCTATAACATATTCTCTAACTTAATAGACTTGTATTTACAAGAGCAGCCAAATAAACTTATTGCCTCAACTAAGATTGGGACTCGATGTCATTGCCGACTCGTCTGTCAGTGTGGTGTCGACCAAAATTAAGGCCCCGAGGCCCAGTAGAAGAGTTCGCCACCTCAGCCTTGCAAAGGGGACAAAGTGCATTTATTTTGAGCCATTTGTCTACACATTCCTTGTGAAAAAAATGAGCACATGACAGCTCACGCAGCTCATCATTATCAGCATATTTTGCTAAACAAATGCAACAAATCTGCAGAAAAAGAAATATTATAACACAGTTGAAAACATAGGGTGAAGCGGAAGAAAAATGAGTTGCCAGTTCAGAAGATCATGGTCAATGTGCAGAAAAAACAGCAAAGTAAATATCAAGGGTGTTCTTACAATCTTGACTCTATAATAGAGCATGTGGATATACACAAGTGCCAAAACCTGTTCTCTTTATAAAGGACCCAAACCAACCTCTCCTTTGAAAGAGGAGGAATGAAAGAGAGAGGAAGCCTGGAGCATCCCTTTTACAAAAGTTCCTTGCTATGCAGAACCCAGAATGCATCATGCATCCGTGTACTCAATTGGCCTTACCCTTGATACTTAAAAAAGTACATAAACAACCCCTCTAAAATAGGAGCGAAAAGAAGGTTGCAGCAATACTTTCACCAACTTCTACGAAAATGAGAAAAGGAGATACATCATTAGCATGTGTGTGTTTAATATTCAGGCATGTATGTATTCCTAAATTGCATGGGTATACATGCAATTACCTCTAATACCAATGGAAGAAGAGAGAGAACACTTACAGCATCTTCAGCAGAGATCATCCGCTCCTTGTCAGTACCAGCCCCAATTATACCACCACCATCGGTGTCTTTGTCGTCTAAATGAATGTCACTATTTTCCCTATTGCCGTTGCTACTTATCCTCTTTAGTCTGAATTTATATATTGGCAAGGCATTGATTGACTCTTGTGTGGCGCCTCTGTAGTTGAGATCCTCCCTGAATCCCATTAGAGATATTATGCAGGGTAGACAACAACATATCATGGCACATAGGATGAATGGCATTGCATACCTGATGCAACTAAAGGTAAGAAAGGCTATACATAACCTGAAAGAAAGAAAGAAATAAAGATGAAACAAAACTTGGCATTCTCACTGATCATGCTAACAAACATATAGACCAAATTAATAACAATTTAGATAATAAAACTAAAACTAAATATCATGATACACTATAGCATGGAATAAATAAGAAGGTAACAGAAACTCCTTACGTGTACAATTTGGGTGCATCAGAAGCAGATGAGCGACCACCGAAAATCCACACATTACCAACCACAAACCAAACAGCAAAGAAGCAATCAAGAGCCATCTTGAAATTATCCACTAATGCATGAATCCTGCTAGTTTACAACCGAACTTCAAATACTAAAATTGCAATCAAAATGTGAAGATCATCAAAGTATTGGAACCTTTACAATTCAAACCATATTTTCAAATTTCAATTGTATGTAATACAAATCCTTCCATATAAGACAATTTTGTTTGGTTTACTCCTTTTTTGCTTGAATATACTCTTCTAGACCAAGTACATCCCATGAGACTTGATTTACAATTTAGGCAGCATTTTGGAAATTCCATATGCAAAATGCAACTAACACAAACTTCATTGCAAATTGAAACCAACACCAACTTGATGGACTGATGGTATGGCAAATTATAAATGGAACAATAGAGACATGCGAGTGGAATATGCACATGGCATTTTTTTTTTTGACCGAGAAGTGGGCTATTCCCACCTATTTCATTGAAATATTTTCAAGGCCATTACAGAAAAACTGGCAATTAAAGCTCACAATTGTGTCTTACTATTATAGTCTTCTACTATATTTTTTAGGAAAAGCAAAATTAAGTCAAACACATTGAATTGAAAACGAAGACCTAGTTCAAAAACTGGTTAAAGAGATTTCTCTTGTATTACATGAAACGGTTGGATCAACTTAGACCATTTTCATATTAAATTAACATTTATTTTTATTGAAAAATTATTTACCCTTCATCTAATGTGAGAGGAATATTTAAAATGAAACAAACAGCATTGTACTTACTCACATAAAGACATTTTTAAGTATTATGTACAAATTTTGGAAAGAAGTTATTATTTCTTAAATAGTGTTCTTACCTAGGATTTCTGGCTATAATATTGTTTCTCCAAGTACCTTCTAACCTGCTGTTGCTTGTAGAAACAGTAGTGTAAGAATTTGTCTCTGTCTGATTATTACTATTATTCTGAGAACTGGAGTTGTGACTTGCAGTAGGTGCGGCCTCCTGGTTGAACCCCTGACGGTTTCTATGCACATATCTCCAATACAAATGTGGCAAGGTTGCAACACATCCAGCTGTGTACCCGATGACCCATTCGAACAGTGGGGCATAAGGGTGTTCGTGCTTTGACAGAGAGAGCACCACTACTGCTGCCACAATCTGGCACAAATTTACAATCAACTCGATTGAAATCCAGAGACCGGAATTCATTGGGGAGCGGTGCCTCCTTTGAAGGCCGTCACCTCTTCTTGGAAGGTTTGTGTTTCGCGAATTGGAGGCAGGGGGATCTAACAAGGAAGAGGAAGAGGGTGTACCCCGCTCCCCATCTACGTCAGAGAATTCTTCTTCTTCTTCTTCTTCTTCTTCTTCTTCTTCTTCTTCTTCTTCTCGGTTGTTATTGTTGTGAGAGTTTGAATTTGAAGAGGAGGCAACATTGTGATCTCTTGATATGTCCATTATGTGCTCATGGACTGTACTGATATGATTTGAAATTGTGGGTTCCATGAGACAAAAGATGCATACAGTTCAGGCACCAGTTCAGTTTTGCGTATAGTCCTTAGGTTTGGTCTTGTGTTGGACTTCAGGTTTGTCAGGCAACGGATGGCACTCCCATCAAATGTGAAAATGGAGATGAAGATAGAGGAGCAGCAGTATTCTGGTACTGATACTTCTCTAAACTTGTGAACGAGAAAGAGCTTGGCTTGAGTTCCAAATCAAATTGGGTAAACCCTAAAACAACCTGCAAAGTATAACAATGGCAAAGATGAACCAATTGATAATTTTAACAGCTAAGATCAAAACTAGGATTATTTTAAGAAATAAAAACAAACTAATAATTTTATCATATACCAGCTGTTATGACTGCATAGAGTATAAAACTTTACCTGGTACACTAAATCCTACTAAATAAACACATCTTTACGACACAAATTTTATCACATATCAGCTCATGCAGTCATACTCCACCAATGTAGTAAAACAAAGGGAGTTGTGGCTTTGTAGAACCAAAACCAATAAAAAGGATTTAAATCTGCAATAAGTTAGAAGTTTACGTAGGTAAAGAGCCGATTGGCGTGATTCTCAGGTTAATTACACTGGTTATTTTCCCAATTTTCAGCATGTACTTCAGTCTCTGAGAAAACACAATCAAAATAAAACCAGGTTTAAGTAATCATAACTCCAATTAAATGGGAATTTCAAATACATCTTCTTTCACATACCCATCTATCAATGGAAGCTTCAGTAAAAAGTCCCCGGAACCTCCCCAATTTCTCCAAAGCTAGTTAATTAAGTAACTCGACCAAGAGCTCTCATCAGTAAAAACTATAAAGTTTATTCTGAAAATATGTTTCTTCCGAGCTAGGATAAAAACGGAAAAAAAAGAAAGAAAAAAGGATAAAACCCCTAAAAAGAACCTAGGGTTTCTTGTTGTCAAAGGGAACAGGGAATTTTAAACAACAAAGAAAATAAAAAAAGAGAAAGCGCACCTAATTTAGATCAGCCATTTGTTGCGAAACATTGAAGAGGAATCGCTCTCTCTATCTGCCCCGCAGTCGCATCACTTTTTATCTTGGGAGAATTAGATAAACTAGTTAGGGAATCACGCTCCGCGCGATGTATCAAGCGCCGCTGAATTACAACGACACATTCGATGCAAGTAAAAAAAATGATATTATAATTTTCCTACTCTTGTACCACTCTTCTACACTTATTCTTTTGATTTGTCAAACAGATCCTTATAAATATATACATTTTTATCCTTGACTGAGATCTGAAGAAGTTTTTTTTTTTTTTGAGAAAAAGATGGGGATCAAGCCTCCCAAATTTCATTCGCCGACGACACGAATGTCGGGTTTTGGATTACAGAATACGAAAGAAAAAAACAAAAACAACACATCCTACTTACAACACATTCTAATTTACAACACATCTTACAAAATTACGAAAAATTGGAACAAAGAATACAACACATCCTACAAAATCCACATAAACGCCGGTTCTCAAGACACTTACCGTGACGCCGCGACTTGAGAGGATGCCTCAATCTTTCGCATATTGAAGTCGGTCTCGCGGTACCGGACCCCTTGGGCAGTTTCAAAGATGGCGGTCAAAGCGGCCAAATTTTACTCCGGTGACAATCTCGACCGCAATATGTGCATCGGATCTCCGACTTCCGGCGGGTAGACTCCTTCGGTTGGATTGCAAGATCTCGCACCACCACGTGGCCCTACCGGATATGGAGAGCGGCATGTAGTTCTCCGGTTGTGTTAGGGTTTGCCATTCCCTTGTAACGGCCGCCTTCGCGACAAATCGGAGCCCGACATCGCCACCGTGCTCGCCGTTGAAGAGAATCCACGGGTGGAGGCGAGGGTTTGAGGTTAGAAGGGAGAAAGAGTGGTGGAGAGGTGGTGGCGGGAATGGAAGAGAGGTGGTTAACGGGAGAGAACCGGCGATGTGATTTCCCTCCTCTCTTCCTTCTCGGCCGGAAGCTTTGAGGGAGAAATCGGTAGATCGGAGAGAGAGGTGGCTAACGAGAGAATCGGGTGATCGATTCCCTCCTCTCTCACGTTTTCAACGACGGCTCTCTCTCAACTTGGTGGGGTGATTTTTATTTGGATGGAGAGGTGGTGGAGGAAGAGGAGGAGGAATGTACATGGAAGGTGGCAGGAGGAGATCCTTCTCCCACGAGGCCTCCCCCGCCGACGGTGGCGGCTAGAGTTTTCCTCTCTTTTTTCTTCTCTCTTTACTCACGGGGGGACTCCCCTCGGGCATTTATTTTTATATCTTTTTTGTCTGAAGAAGTTAATTTAATTTCCTGGTTACACACTTACACCGTTTGCTTGAACCGTTTAAGTATAGTATATATATTATATAAACTCCCTTGGTTGGAATTCGACTGATAGCGACATGGGCAAATGCGGAATTTTCACCTCCCTAAGCCATAGGCGTCCATATTTGTTGTTATTCCAAAGCGATAACACGACTCTGTTATCCTACAATTTCCATCGTCTATTATGATGAACGACTTTGATTGTTTGTGTCTTAATTTATTATTATTGACAACGTTGTTTTTCTTTAACGGATTCACTCGTGTCTCCGTTTAACACTTTAACCCGAATCGTCCATCCAATTAATTCTTTCTTTTTCGACTCATCTTTCACAGTTAAACTCGAACTCCACTTCTCGAGCGATCTTGCGACCTTCAGCTCTTCAATGGCGAGCCTGCCACCGAGAGTTGTCTGTACGCACCCACTGAGAGTTGTCTCCATGAGTGGGACCGTTGCCTCTTCTTCCAGCTACTTCAATGGAAAACTTGCCACACTCACCACCATTTAATATCTTAATACCGCTTATTTTTCTGTGCTGAAATTTTACTCAAGAGTAGTAATTTTCTTATGTTAGTTGATTGATCTTATATTTATGAATGAACCATAGTAGAGAACATCAATTGGAATGAAGATTAACCGCGTAATTTGGGTGTTTTTGTAGGCTTTAGTCAAGACACAATTTGTAAGTGAAAATGAAAAAAAAAGGCACGATTAAGCTCTCATTTGATCCATCGGTACCATTAGTTGTGAAAATTAGATCGGTAACTCAAGAAGCTTCCAAGTTCGTTTCATTTTTTTCCTTTTCTCTATTTTGTGTTTGGTTGCACTTCTAAGTAAATTTTGTGTACTTTAAATCACACTAAGTAAAACTAATGTTTTTAATAGAAGCTTTACATTATTAAACGTAATTGTCTTACATTTTACTAATTTGAGTTATGCACGGCTCACGATCAAATGAAGTCAAGTATCTATTATGATATTAATTTAGTGGTGCAAGGATGCAAAACCATCTCAAATGAAGTCAAATATTTAGGGGACAGAAGCATCTCCAGGAGTTGAAATATATTGCAAGATAAAGCAATGTTCAACAATCAGCAGTACAGTCGGCAGCTGAAGCTCGAGCAGGAAGGGTAGTGATGATCACCAGTTGGTTCTAGACGATGCCTTGTGCTCAATTTTGAATCACTCGCGGCCTAGCTTTCCAACCCAAGTTACCTTACTATATTGTCTTAACCATAGAAAGAAAAATAGGAAAAAAATACTATTGAAATGCAAGAGATAGGGATATAAAAGCACGAGCTTATATGGCCACTAGTTCAACAAATGGTTGGCTGAATTGTATTAGGATTAGAAGAGGATGCAACAATTGTAATTGATAATTTTAGAATATAACTTTAGAATATATATATTTATCATTGTCTTATTTAAGAGAATTATACATGACATAAAGTGTTTTTTTCTTTCTAAAATTCCATGCATTTCAATACAAAAATGTGCTCCCTGATTCTCTATATGTACAGTATCAGTAACTTTCTCAACTACATAAAAGCTTAGAAGGCTCCAGCATCAGTAACCTAATTTCTCAGTTCAACTCTTCGCACAAGAGAGTCTTTTACAAAACGTATTCTTTTTTACAAAAAAAATTGTCAGTTTAGTCCCTCCAATTACACAAGAAAGGCTCGCCATTGAAGTAGCATGAAAAAGAGGCAACAATTGGGTCTGACTGGTGGAGGCAACTCTCGATGGAATGGTGGATGGATCCAGATAAGAGCGGTCTTGAGTTTGTCGCGGTGAAGAAGAGTTGGAGGGTCGAAATATCGCTCGAGAAATGAATATCGAGTGTAATCGGGAAAGATGAGTGGAGAAAAGAAATTGGATGGACGATTGGGGTTTAAATAGTGAATACGAGTGAACCCGTTAAGAAAGGACCTAAGAAATGGAGTTCTCCATTTGGTCATAATCTTACTTTTTTTATGGACTAAAATATCCTTCAAACTATCTATACTATCTTATAAAGCACCTAAGAAATGGAATTCTCCATTTGATCATAGTCTTACTTTTTTTATGGACTAAAATACCCTTCAAACTAGAGGATACTAATACACAATGCTTGATTCTATAAGGACAATAATGTCATTTGTACAAATAATATATGGTAAGTATTATAAGAATGATTATTCACATATTGTCATTTGACTATCAATGTACATCAATTATGTCGTTTTCAACTGTGATATACTCGGCATGAGTATACAATGGTTCTAATTGAATATAATCCATAATTCAAATGTAATTTTTTAAAACAAAAAAATGAATTTTAACTTTCATTTAAAAAGTTAGACTGTAATTTTTAGAATAAAATGGTTTAAGTCCATTTTGTTTAAGAAATTGAGCTCAACAGAAGTTTTATTGTTGCATTTTATTAGACTATGTGAGTAATTTAGAAAGACCAGCAATGAATACGAACAAATTTGAGTTATCGAAAAAATAAAAATTTGAACTTACTCCATAAGTCTTGTTTTAACTCTATAAATTTCTCACTTTTTTTAAATATTTTGGATATAGCAATATAATAGTGTAATTGTATATGTAAATTTTTTTAGTACTTTACTTTTATTATTTTTGCATTTCTTTCATAATTCTATTACTATTAAGCATAAAATTTTATAAATTGGTATTTTACATATTCGAAAAATAGATCTAATTTTTTTTTATATTACAGTTTAACTATATTTTAATTTCATTTTAAAATATAACGATTAAATGATCGACTCAAGGTTAACATACGTTAAACATTTTTTGAAAACATGATTTTTTTTCTTTCTAGAAAATATTGTGCTAATTGGTGCTGAACACTTTGCTCTTATAATTTTTTATTACATAATTTTTTAAATTTTCCATACAATATCAACTTTTTTAGTTTGTGTTACATTAAAAAAATGCAACACAATTACTTTCAATATCGTAGATACAGATACATACAATAATACTTGGCATATTAGATATTTTTAACACATATAAATTACAACTTACATCTAATGTCAACATATTTGACATGGAAAACAAACACATTTCTATTATCAATATACTTTATAGTTTAGTAACAATTTAATATCAGCTTTCGAACATAACTGTTTTATATTTACTAATATGTAACTCTTTCAATATAATTTCAAACATAAATTTCGTATCATTAAGTGATAATGACATTTTATAGTTGGCGTTGATCATTATCGAAATTATAATTCTGACGAGAAATAAGAGAATGTATCAAGCCAAATCATTTATATGTATTTGATAGTTTTTTTGTACAAGCAGAATTTCATATCATAAAATAGTGCTTGCTTTTTTCAAAGTAACAACGCATTGATTATCTTGACAGTGCATATCTATCTACATGTTTTAGTTAGAGGCAAAATCGGAAAAATAGAGAAAAAGTTTGTCTCTGCACTGAAAATTGGAAATATTGCGCTTATAATAATGCTGCTCAAAAAATATAGGAGAGGATTTCGTTTTCAGCTAATGAGTATCAATCTATTGGCGTTATGATACTCATAATTATACTATATATACTATATAAATAATAAAAGAGCTTGGAGTTTTATGAGTTAGATCGATTGTTTGAATAAATCACAACCGTTAATTTTGTATTCTTCTAATTTTCATCTTTCATCCTCCTTAATCCAAAAAAAAGAAAACAAAAACAATTGAATGTGCTCATAAACTTGCCAATTTTGATGACTTGTCATTACATTATATATATTTGCTCATTATTGTATCCCCCAAATCAGATTTTAGTCCACCGAAAAAAAGATTTGGATCAGAGAATAATGCATTAACATATTAGGAAATATTAACATTTATCGAGAATGTGATTGTTATAACTTTATAAAACTTGTCATGAGAATATAATTGAAATGCATTCACAAAATATTAAAAAATAAATTTAATAAAATAAAAATATTATCTGTTGCATGACACGGACATCAAACTACACTATACTATACTATACTATATAAATTATCCTATGTTATTATCCGTTCCATGCGAACGAATCCAGATCAATACAACCAACTTGTGTTAGCTGAAATCCCCGACCCAAAAAATATCCTATGTTGCACTCACATGTTTCATGCACCCAAAAAATACCCTGTGTAAGTCTGAATCCTAATTGTCCTTGCATGCAAGGTGATCTCAAATGATATAGATTTCATTTTCCGAAACAATTTAATGAGTCAACACTTCAAGGAGACGACTCATATCCAATATGTCGAAGAAGGGACAATGGGCGTGGAGTTAATGTGCGAAAATTCTAGCTAGATAATACAACGGTGATACCTAGAGAATCATCGTCTAAATGAAATTGCTGTGCAGTGCATGCATATGTTATATTGTTATGTAGTTGAAAGATAAATACGGGCAAAAAAACTGTAAAATCACTTCTCCAAGCATCTATTTTTAATACAACTAATTGACAAGAACACATAATTTTGAATATGCGTCGAATAATTCACAAAAATGTGATACACGCAAAAATAGTAGTTGATCAACACGCAATTTAAATAATTCTTTTTCGTTCAGAATGTCTCCCGTTGTTTGGCACGGGTACGATTACTAGTTGTAAATAATAATGAATTAAAGACACACAATCAAAGCCGTTCATAATAATAAACGGTGGATATTACAAGATAACATGGTCCTGTTATCGCTTTAGAATAACAGCAGATATGGCCACAAGCCATAGAGGTCTGCATCCAGCTATGATAAACCCCTAGTATCTCGAATGGGTCATGGAGTACACAGCTGGGGGGTCTGAGTTTGCTATAGTACATTATCGTGTTACACGTAAAGGACGATTCGAATTGACCATCAAGTTCGAATGAATCGTTAGTAATGAAATAAGGAGAGTTATAAATTTGAACACAAATTTTGATGCAGCTGAAGAAGATCCACGGCCTACAACAACTATAATACACGTATTGCGTAACAGCTGATATGATTTCCACAGCTGGATCTATGATAAGTCTAAATGTTAGCCTATCGGAATTAAAATCGTTAAATAACCAAAAAAATACATATGAATTCTAGAACGAGAAATAGAATATCTAGACAAATAGAATATCTAGGCAAGTCAGAAATCTTAACATAAAATTCACAATTAATGAAATAAAACTTAAATTATATATGTTTTAAATTGTTTCAATTAATCAAAGTATTAAAATTAATTTAATTTTTGGTATTAGAAACTAATGTACTAAAAAAATCTAGAAATACAAATTTGTAAGCATTTAGTACACAAATTTGCAAAGTTCAAAATTTTCTTTATTGATAAATAAAATAAATAAAGATGAGATAAATTTCAACTTGGATCTATTGAATTTAACAATTTAACGAGTTGTATGGGACGCCATACAGATCATACTAATTATGGACTTATATATTATACAATTATATATTAATTAGATATCATAATATATTTATATTAAGTTATCACTAAAGTAAATTATATGAATATAAGTCTTATAGGAATTGATCCTTAAATGTGCAGAAATAATTTTTTTATAATTACATGATTTATGATGAACTAAATTAGAAAATTATCATGCACATTTCTAAAAAGCTCCTGATTTCAAGTGATAAATTTTGAAGTTTCTCTCTACATCACAAAACAAAAAACATTAAATGCTACTATCTCTAACAAAAAGTAGAAAGATAAAAAAAAAAAAGAGAAAACGGAAAATGAGAGATCATTACTGAATCTCTCCATCGAGTTTTGCAACGGTGTTGGCAAACAAATGAATAAAGGGAATTGGCCTAAATGAACTTATTCTGTTGGAAGTTATCACAGCCACTATGACAAGTGATCAGGAGGAACAAAGGAAGAGAATGTCTGCACCGCAACCGGATCAAGATCAGTCAAGATTCTGAGGAACATCATCATCGAACAAGGTATTGCTTTCGCTAAAGTCTTCGGTTCTCCAAGTGTTCCTAAGTTTTGTTAAAACTAGATTTATCAATTGATATCAGAGCCAACTTGATGAGAACCATTAGCTTTTGTTCTATTTTCGATCTTGTAATTCACTCATTCTGGAAAATTCATTTTTTTAGTAATTTTCGAAATTTCAAATTGTTTTAAAATATAAATTTCGTGAAAATTGTCTAAAGAATATGTTATAAAATGACATATTCTTCAAGTTCCCGAATTTTCTGAATTTTGGTGAATTAAAAAAAAATCAGAATTTATTTAATGATGACAATTAAGTAAGAATTATCACCATTAAAATAAGAAATACAATTAAGTTTTTTAAAATATTGCATTAAAGTATGGTTTGAACTTTGAAGTATATGACTCCAAAAGGAATTCTAAAAAAGGTGAGATGATAGAAATTATATTCTGTTTATGGTATTAAATTGTTGTTAAAAATTATCATTAAATACCCAGATTTTTATCTGAGCACAAGAAATACTATAAAACACAATTTTTATCTCATAACGGTAGCCTAGCGTAATAACGCCAGGAAAGGTTTTCAAAGGACGTGATATTGACCAGAAATATATGCATATCGTTACATAATGATAGATAGCGTTATAAAACTAGCTAGTATGAAATTGAATATGTTCTAAGTGCTGAAAAGACAGCGTAACGTTACGCAAGCTATTTAGTATTATAACTCTAGGATATAGACTTAGAAAATTTTCCAAAACTTCAAAAAGACAGACCATCAGAGAAGGAGAACCGGAGAGGAACGGCTTAAGGGAGATCAATTGCTGGATCGCCTGAGACTCGTTCCATGACGATCGTCTCATCCCTGCACGAACGACCATGCACAACGATGGCGGAGGCTGTTTCAACTCTTACAAAGAGAAAAATGGAGAGGCAGAGAAAAGAGAAACAGACAAACAAAATAAAATGGCAGCAGATGAAAAAAAGTTGCTACATCAATCAGACAAAAATCCAACAAAAATCGAGAGGAGACCTGTTCATAATAACACTGTAGAAGCTACAATGCCTCCAATTTTGAATGTATGTAGTATGAGTCAACATCCAAATGTACAGTAGTCATCTGTTTGAATATCTCGTTAATATTTATTGTAAACTATCTATGTCCATCCTATGTAATCTCATAAAACAAAAATGTAACTCAACTATAAAAAATTCCTCTTCCATGTCTCCAGTATCACCTCAGGTCAGCTTCTTTCTCATGTTCCACAATTTTCATTCACATGCAAAATATATATCACAACACTTCAATTAACAAGATTTTTTTATTATGTTAGTAAGAATAGAAAGCCACTATCAAAAGTCATAGAGCAACCTTTAAAATATCAATGTACCATATCAAAAGCCAAGTACCAGTAAATGAAGAAGTATAAGCCAGTATTATTATTGAATAAAATCCACCACACATTAGTTCACAATTTAAACACAATAATACCATTTTCAACTTCGAATGCAAGTGTTACACTGAATTGAAAAAAAGAGAACTGCACAGTTTCACATCAAGAGCCACTGACACGAACTTAAAGATTTCAGCTGCACAAATTAAATTACTAATTACTGACACGCAATTGGAGTAATAATGCAGTTACGATTTTTTTCTGCATTTATGACTTCCTTCACATACCAGTAAGTAGTCTTCTTAATTTTTCTAAGCATGAGACCTTGGTATGACACTCTCTGAGCATCAAACATCCATATAAAACTTAGAGAAGTGAAGGAAAAATAAAGGTAAGAGGCAGGGAGGTAGAGCACTAGCTGGTATATTGAAACCTTTAAACTCATAAAACTCTTATTGAAAATTGCCCAATGGTTTTTCTATATCAAATCTAACACTAAATCCAATTGGTACCAATTGGACTTGAAACAAAATTCTTCGAAACCAATTGCGGATGCCATTAGCAAATCAAGCATTGAACAGAATCTCATCTACAACAACAACAACAATAAAGTATTTAGTCCCAAATAAGTTGGGTAGGCTAGAAGTGAAAATCGAAGTGATAGGAAATATAAATAATAATAATAAGTAATAATAGTAAAAATAGCAATAATAACTATGCTATAAATCATAAAAGTCAAAACAATGTCCTACATCTCTAATCGTGACGAAAAGTCGTACAACTCTACTAGTATCAATTCTAACCTAGGTCATGGTTTTGTCCAATGCTTAACCAATTGCTGAAACTCCTGTTTCTAAAACCTCTCCAATAATGTCATCAGTATCTAAAAATTTCACTGTTTAAACTCACTGTTTAAGATAAAAAAACACATGCAGTGCAGCTTAAACTCACTGTTTCGTTCACTAGATCAATGTAAAACTTGGGATGAAAAAAAAGAAATATATAGAAGCTAATCAAATTGTTCCTCCCTGTAAGATCCATCCGTCCAAAACCATGGCTTTCACAACCCAAATTTGTAAGTATAAATGTTCCAACTTACAAGCACATCAAACAGTTATCTGGCACTAAAGATAGGTTCTGCGTCAGCATTAGGTTGCACCCTTCGAGTATATTTAATTAGAAGGCTTTCTGAAGACATACCAGGCACACGTAAATCCCTACACAAAATAAAAAAAAAATGACTATTTATAAGAAATTTCTTATCATATATTTGGATCAATGGTTGCTAAGACCCTAATATATTAAGAGAAATTCAATCTAGTGGGAATGGATTTGTTGGGTTTATTTTAGAGACTCCCAACAAAAATTGGAAAAGTACCTGATGGATGTTCAGAGAGAAGGAGAGAGGAGATAAGGTCTTGGGAAAATGAAAATTTGCTCTGAGTTGATTTTTGTGTGCCCAAGGGAATGCCTATGTGGCAGTAGAAAAATTTTCCCAACTAGAAAACTTTTCCCATCTCAAATGTTGCATCCAAACAGAGGAAGGATTTGTTTTCCCAAAAGATTCCCTACCCATTTGAACCCATCAAACCCTCAAATGCCGAACACGCCCTAAATAGTATCCATATTCTACCCTTTTGTATGAGATGGGAAAATTGACAACAGACATATTTGACTACCAAGAGAACACTTGTTGAAATATAAAAGATATAACCATACATGTGTGTGTGTGTGTGTGTTCTGTCGTTTAGACAGGTTGCGCATCAAATATTCTGCAATTTGATTCATAAAAATTTTGAAAAGTCACCAGTTTATTTTTAAAAGATTTTGGTGTTAACCAAACAATTCTCAAATTACAGCAGATTTAAAGCGATGTCAACCTAAATGCATTTTTAGTCAATTTTCTAACATCAGTAATCACGGTGCCTAAAATAAGTTGGTCTGAATTATATCTAATCCTATTTTAGTGCTGTTATATATTCTTACAACTTGCACGTTAAAGAATTTCACGTTTATTTGTTGCATGAGATATAACTACAATGCAAGTAATAATGTTATATCTTATCTAAAATAATATATACCTTACATAGGGCTCCAGATCCTTCCACGCCCACTTTGCACGCTCCTTGAACAACACTGAAAATCGTACATCTGGTCTCAATGGTAGATCTGCCACACTAAAAGCCTTTATCCAGGTCTCAGCACCGGTTTTCTCATACAAAACCTCTCCTTCAAGCATATTCAAATCAAATGACATCCCCTTCACCACATTTCTCATCCATTTCTCCTTAAAAATCTCCAACTTCATCTTTCCACCGTTAGTGCTCAAAACATGTTTGGCAAAGTGCACAGCTATCCTACTCTTGTGTAAGCCCCAAACTTTACCATTGCCACTCTCGACCTTTGTACCAAATGTCTCTAGACAGTGTTTAACAATGGTAGAACTAAAGCCATCAGAGTCTAAAATTGATAAGACCTCTTCTTCTACAAGTGCATCGAATGGCCAGTCATGCAATACCAAATTAGTGAGCACCATGGTTAGAACCATATTAATAGATTTTGGGTCAACAATTCGCCAGAAACCGTCAATCTTGACGGCTGAGAGGGACATCAGCCCCTCTCTCAGCTCTTCATCACTGGCCTGAATTGAGCAAATCAGGTCTTTCCATGTATACAAACCCTCGGTGCTGCGATCTTCTTCTTCATCATCCAACCTGTAAGGTCTCTGCAAGAGAAGAGACCGCAACTTATCAAGGCGAGGTGCAGTCTGGACCAGCTCTATGTTGCCTGGTGCAAGGTTCAGAACAGATACTAAAGGGTCGTGTGTAGGGTCTGACGAATCGAGGCTTCCCCCAGGTGGTATTAAGAACATGGAATTAGATGTGCCAACAAATTTCATGGCATAAGTTGAAGATGGTGTGCACAGAACAGCCTCCTCGTCATGTTTGCCTCTTATCGTTACTCTAATTGACAAAAAGTTCAATAGATATAAACAAACTGAAAACACAGAATGATTATTTAAGTAAGGGCATGAAGGGAATGTAAGTAATTTAGATATGAAAAAAAAAAATGGGGCTTCAGGGGTAGCTCAACATTAGCGAATAGGAATAGCTTGGAGAAAGAACATGTAGTGAGGACACCAGTGGATAATTGAAACTTATCAGGGACTAAAATGAAATCCATGCTTGAAAGTAGGAATTGTAGCTGGTGTGAAGGAAAGGAGAGGTAACAAGTACCGGCCATGGAGAAGATGGTTGAGGATAGCCTCATCAGGTGCTTCTAGAAGGATGAGGTCGTTGCGGGGCCCGAAATCGGGGTGGTACCTCACCCTCACTGACCCGCCTGGGCCCACTGTCAGAAACGACTCTGCTCCACCCCCGGTTATTTCGCCTTCGTCGGCGGCCATAACAAATCTCCCTCCCCTCCCTCCTTCAGTCCTATCTTTCGAATTGCTATTCTCTCTCACTCTCTGTGCGACTGTGCGAGTGCGAGTGCATTCGTCAGAGATCTGAAACGCGGGTTGGATCGGAACCTTCTAGAAAGTATTGGAAGTCTTGGGCCTAAACTTAAAAGAGGCTGGAAACCGAGATGCATGAACCAGATGGAAAATCGAATAAAACCGGACCAAATTGAGCTCCCGAGCAAATCTACTCTGTCATATTATTGTTACGACTTGCGACACAATCTAATACTATATTGGAAAATTCTGCTATGATTGAAATGAATATGGAGCATTCATTTCTTTAAGATTGTACGGTCAGGATAGATCTCATCAGTTAATATTTTTCGTTACTTTTGACGGGGTTTATTCGGAAGGACATTTTAGTAATTGACAATTACGAAGCGTCTCTCTTTTTTTTCCTGAGCTCTTTCTTTTTCCTGGATTAGTCTCTCTCTACCCGACTACCCCTCGCTCAGTCGCTCACCCTCTGGCGTCAAGCATCTATGTTCCCACAAAACTTTCAAGTAGAAATTCGGAGGAAAACCGCCCGCTCCTTTTGCACGCCTACTGCTCTAGACTTTTCAATTACGAAACCCTTGACACCTCCCTCTCTTACCAAATTCTAGTACCGAGAGACATATCGTCACTAGGGGCGTCTTTCTACATTGTGATGGCAGTTCTTACAAAGGTTTTTTCACATATGGATGGATGAGGGGCTAGCTTCCTAGTGCATATCAATGCATACCGCATTACCAACTCTCTTCTTGATCCCGCTGACAAGCACTTTTATATTATAACTAGGCATTGAAGTCGAGCTTAGCTCGAGATATATCTAATTGAATGATAATGCAAATGATCATTTGACTGTTTTTTCCGATAGAAACATAATTGTGTTGTATCATGAATGGTGATCCCCATTACATATTAGATATTTCTCATATATACGATCAAAGGTGGGAAGTAAACCAATATTAACATTTTGTCCATATAACAAAAGACAACAAAAGCTAAAACTATTCTAACAGAATGGGTCCTCAATTAGAGCTTCGGTTCCAATCTACAGGTTTCTCTCATTCATAAACATCGTCATTCTCATCCTCATCCTCATTTGGTCGATTCTATAATAAATGAAAAGATTGTTTTATTAAATTTTTAAGTATCATCATAATTGTGCCAAAATGTGATAGCTTTTATTTTACCTGATAATTTTATAAAAGTCAGCCAAGGCAGTAACTCGGGTTGTGTATAGAAGTCAATTGTTTGTTGGTACTTATGTTGGTTAAGTGACCTAGATGACTAATTATTTGTGATGGTACTCTTGTTTAGTTTTATGTATTGGATGATTTATATCATTTTGTTCCTTGAGTTTATATATTTCATAGATTATTTGAGTTGAGCACTTGAATTGTGAAACTCTATGATTAATTATTAAACTCTTAATAGTCTCTAGTCTTATATCATTAGCATGGAACACTAAATGATTATATATAGACTAGTATGTGGATTAATGCGTGATCATGTTTCACAGATCACTGATACGAGGTATCTGTTTAATCACATAGATATACATGTACGAGGTACGTGATATTGGACATGACCCACCTTGACTTGCTGTAGAGATTGTGTTTGTGTCATCAGCAAAGTCACAAATTAGTATTGATTATATTATCTGAGATATCATAATTCTAGATAATTAATGTATATTTTGTGCGATTATCAAACGTTGCTTTTAACCGAGAGCTATAAAGATAATTTCCGGATATGCATGAATTATGCTAGAGATTATGGATAGTCAATATGATATATTTGTCCGTCTCATTTCATATGAGATTAGTGATATCTTTGGGCCCCTTGATGCAGTGATAATTATTATGCATGCATTTGTTATCATGGAATGATACAAATAATAATTATGCACTGATGATCAAGAAAATGATTAATGGACAAGGATGACACATTTCTACGCTTGACATTAATCAATTGATATTACGTGACAAAGGAATCAATACGAAAGAATAAAGGATCACGATTTGTCTGTGTTTGATCGGACGATCATAATGCATTGCTAGATGCCAATTATGATTTATAAATTAATTTGTATTAATTTATTACTGATCATGACATAGATCCTACTGGGTCGCTCTATTTGACAAGTTGAAGCATAGAACATTAATTAATTATGTGGGACATGATTAATTAAATTTTAATTGGATCAATTTGGGCGAGGCCCAAATTATGGATGAGATGTACTTGGGCTCAGGGTGAGCTCAAGCCCGTAAAGCATAATACTATTCTTGGCTCATCTTTGTGTGCAAGAAATTAAAGTTAAAAATAACTTCTATTTTTGGTTGTATTGGTTCTCTCTCTCATCCATATATATATATATATATATATATATATATATATATATAATTTGGTTTTCGGTTTTTTTTTAGAAAAGGAGGCCCTGGAGTTTAATGATAATGCATGGATGGCATTATAATTAGAGGGATATAACTTCCTCTGGCGTTCTTGATTGAAACCGGGAAAAAAAATATTCCAATTCAATTAGAATTCTTTTCTCCTCTAATGTGTTGAGATCCAAAGAGATTAGAAATTCTTGTTCTCTTGAAGGTCTAGCAATCTTGCTTCGACTCGTCAAGGAGTGCACGTGGTAGAGGCTTCACGCTTGGGAAGCTTTCGTGAGACGAGACGTCAATCGACATCCTTGCCATTGATCTGTGAAGACGCGAGCAACCTCTACGCAAAGGAAGTCGTCGCGCTTGGTTACGATACCAAGTAAGGTATTAAATTCACAAACTCGTACTTAGATTCGAATTTTATACACATGATCCTTGGAATTTAAATTGGGTTGCATGAAATTTTAAAATTCCGCATATCATGCACATAATAAAATCCTACAACTTAGTATTATGTTTAAAATTGTTAATTGGTTATTAGTACGTACCTGACCAATATTCAGTTTGCTCCCCCTTAACTCGAGAAGCAATACATTTTCTCTTTCTTTTCTTTCTATCTTTTTTTTCCTTTTTATTCTTTCTTTTCTTTCTTTTCTCTTTCTTTTCATCTTCATTCGCCTCTTTCTCTAATGTTGTCCAATCAACATCACTTTCTGTTGAAGGCAAGAAAACAGTACGAAACAAAGACTGTCTTATTTTTATTTATGTTATATGCAATTATCATTATTTGTTCGAAGTAATTATTCAGTGGATTACTATTTTGGATAATGTTCAAGAGTTTAGTAAGGCATTGTAATACTATTGTGGGACATGCAATGCTTAGGTAAAACATATATTTTTTGCATTTTTTTAGGTGAGGAATGTAGTATGGATTTCGAATTACAACATATATAACATAATTGACTAAATTTAATAATCCCGACCTGTAACGAAATTAAGAGTTGCTGAATAATATACGAGTTTAAAGTATCAAAAGCATTACTTAGATAATATGTTTATAAAATAACAACACAAAAAACTCCTGCCTTTGCATCAAAAAATAACTTAAAAAAGGCAGAGCAGTGGATAACAGTAGGCCATACATATATATAGCTATTTCTAAGGAGATGGACTCCAGTCGAAAGACTTGTCAAAGTGTCCATTCTCACCTTTTTGGGTGGCGTCGGTGGCAGATCTTCAAGGTCTGAATCATGAAACTTGTAATCAGCATCTTCTTCTTCAGAGATTTCAGCTTTCAAGAGGTCCCAATCGACATCTTCTTTTTCAGAGATTCCAGCAAAAGAATTTTTTTTAATTATTATATCACTTAGCAAATAGCGACATTGATATCTTTAATGTATCAAAATGCTTTTCATTTACGTTTTAAATTTAATTATCAATATTGAATGTAATTCCCAACAGTTGTTGTTATTGCCACAACATGCATGCATTCACAAACTATATATCAAGGTTACATATGTTAATATGTTATATAGCGAATCATTATATGATATGAATCAATCTCACGAGAAATAACATTTTCTCATTAAATTTATATTTTATGAAGGGGCAAATAGATTGATATAGGTAATAATATTGAATAATCAATGTACTTTATATAACAAATAACCAAAAATTTTCAGGTTGTAATTACAATTGTGCCAATCCTCTCATGCATTATTTCATAAAATCTGAAACAATTTGAAGAGTAATGATGGATAAAAAAATCTATCTTAAATGATGTATATTACACTGCATATGATGCATTTTTATAGGTTCAAAGGCCTTGTAGCCGTTGGCTACTTATAGAATACATTTGCTTGATTTGCCTATGGTGAAATCTATCTAGTACTATAATTTGCTTCACAGTTTATTATTTGAAGCTAGCTTGAAATGTTGACTAAAATGGTCAATGATGATTCTATGAGACCTATTACTTAACAAAATCCTTCATAGGTAGAGATTTTTGAAATATTTAGATATTCCATTTAAATCTGTGTAAGGTCAAAACAAATATAAACTCAAGGTGTCAACAAATCAATTTGCTGTTTTTGGGGTTTATTTGAATATGTTGTAAGGTGACCAACTATACAAAATTTAAAATTATAATGGGGTTAAAATTATTATAAACATATGCATCAACTTGAAAATTTTGTTTCTTCTTATCTGTGCTACCATGATTTTTTTTAAATTAAGAATTGTTGAGAAATATATGTATGTTCAAATAAACATAACAACCTTCTTGTTTATTTAATAAAACTAAGGGTTTTTTTAATTTGACATGCATAGGGGATTTTATGAAAAATCGAAATAACTGGTAGTTTAAACATATTTACCCTTGTCGTCAACAACATTGTCAGTCACCTTTGTCTTCTTATTCTGTGGTTCGTCATCTTCTTGAGCAACATCTTTGCCCTTGTCTTTTCTTTTCAGGTGAGTAGAGCTGCTCTCTAGAACTTCGGAGTTTGTTGGCTGTTCGACCCGGGAGTTTGAGGACTTCAAAGTATTTGGGTGATGTGTTGATGATATGAAGAAGTAATCCATCAAAACTTTTATTACATGTTCTGGTGGCAGCTGAGGCGTATTGTTGCTGTTCTTGTCATCTCTGTTGTTGTTGTTGTTGCTGGCATCCATTTTCTTCTAAAAAATAATATAACACAGTAGAAGAAAACAATTTAATCAATTTATCTGTAACAAATATGATTTAATTTATTTGTGGTTCATCTATTGTAAACAATAATGGAAATATTGACATTGTCATTGTTTAAAATATCTGTGTTTTCTGGCATTGATCATTGTTTACAAAAATTTGTTTCCTAATCAAATAGTTTCCACTTTTTCTATCTTTTCCATTTTGAAATAAGAATGACAGTAAGATTTTTCAGAGGTAACAATATACGATTTTTTAAAACTGGAAGAAGGCGACTGTAGAGGCTAACAGTCTGCAGAGGAAAAAAAAATGTGTAAAGATGGAGAAAGAAGAGGAAGAAGATAGTTATCAATATTAGATATATAGGAGAAAGATTGAAGATGAAAGGACTCGGCGGATTTGAAAAGTTCATTGAATTTGGTTGAGATGTGGGGAGTTGCAACTGATGGGATGTGAGGCGTATGTTGAAGAATTTTTTGTAATAGTGTTAGATATTGGTGCCATTTAAGTTTGGCAGATTGTTTTAGATTGAAAAAAAAATCTGACGATTGTAATTGCAGCAAATGAATCTGTTATTTGTAGGTTGACAATTGTGACCGATATGATGGTAGCCGTCAGTTGGAAGCATAACTTTAATTATGAAGTTTTTAGAAAAATGTTTGTATTGATATTGACTGATGATGATTGTTAGGAGTTGTATGCGTATATAATATTCATCTGACATTATTTTTTATTTTTTGTTCCATAATCAAATAAGTGTTACCTAACATAATATTTAATATAAATATGTTGATTATGTTATATCTATATTTTTATACATGTATAAGAAATAAAATTATATATATAATTAATTTTTTTTTAAAAATGAGCATATACATTTATTTCATAAAGTATACAAATTTTATAAATTTATATATACTATAAGAGTTGATAATTTTTAAAATATATATATATATATATATATATATAGAGGGGGGATCTATTAGCCTCCATTTTCGTAGCCTCCTCTATCAAAATCAATGAAAATGGTCGATCCGAACCGTTGAAAATATTCTTCATACTAATATAGACTTGGAGACCAAATTTTAGATTTTTTTGAATTTTTTTACTATTTTATCGGACGAGTTGAAAATTGGATGTCTATAAGTCGTTAGATAAATCCAATTTTCAACCCGTCCGATAAAATAGTAAAAAAATTCAAAAAAATCTAAAATTTGGTCTCCAAGTCTATATTAGTATGAAGAATATTTTCAACGGTCCGGATCGACCATTTTCATTGATTTTGGTGGAAAATAGTGCAGGAGGCTACAAGAGGAGGCCACGAGGAGGAGGCCATGGATCCCCCCTCATATATATATATATATATATATATATATATATATATATAATATGAGTTGTGTTATGGTGCATCGCGATGCAAATTTAATTATGCAACGCGAATTTAAGACCGCCTGATTTCTTTAATGATCGCGCTGTCGATCTGCTGGGAGCGTAAAAATTTAACTCCCGACTCGCCCCTCCATTTCCTTCTCGAGGAGAAAAAGAAAAAGAAAACATAAGTGTCTCTCCTAGGCGATCTTTTCACCTCCGCCATTTGGAGGCGACTTTGTCAGCTACCCCGTCCCTTTCTTTCTCTTGCTACCGTTTGGTCCCTCTCCCTCTTGATTGACTGGCCAGGCCCTCGGTAAATCTCTCTCTCCCTCCATCACTCTTTTACTCTTTATCGTGAAATTAGGTTTTGGGTTATATTATGTCAGGTTCTCATATCAAAACCGACTCAATTAAATCTGACTGACACAATTAAAGCTTCTCAAAAGAGAAATTACAGGAAATTGTGATAATTGAGACGAATGATTTATTATTTCAGTCCTTCCTTCTCAAGTCCAACAACTAGTATCAAATGGAAGAAGGTTGATCGTGACATAATATTTGCGAAGAAAAAGTTTATTAGACATACCTCTTCAGAACAAATGGGGAGACACATAGCAAATCTGAGTTGAATTATTTTTCTGTTGTAATGAGAGTACAACTTAAAACCTCTAGCCAGATGATATACACTTCTTTTGCACAGAAGATTTTTTATTTTTCTGAAGTTTTTCTTAACAACATGAACATGACAAAGAATATCACTTTTAGCATAAAAAAGAAACCATTACAATTCATCGGGCCAGGATTTATTATCATATCAAAATTACCTCAAGGCCTCTAGTGAAAATGTCTTACAAGTTATGCTGGCCATAATTAGATCCTTACCGGCCATGCACCAGATATTTAGCCTAACCTGTTAAGTTGGTAAAATTTACCATTCATTAGTGTCTTTGGTTGTTAAATTTCATAGCACATCCACAAGAATTGTGTAGATATTGAAATTCATTTATCAGCCTTGTTTGCTTTATAATTTTCTAATAATTTGTATTGTTGATCAACATAGAACTTAGCTTTTGCAAGACTGATTGTCAATTATTATAAATTAATAATTAATTCAAATTAATTCCTTCAGTGAAGATGAATCGAGTAAGCAATTGTTTGGATGTATTTTAATTTGTCTATTGTATCATGAGTTGTCTAATTCTTTATTGTTATTGCTAGAAAATTGTGATTGAGGATGTGATTCTGAAGATGATGAGCTAGAGATCAAATTTGCTATTTTTTATATGTTGCAATGAAAAGAGATTTTGTAATTTTGACAAAATTTTGTCCAAATTCGGCAATGAGAAGTAAAAGGAAATTGAAATAGAGTGAAGTAAACAATATATGTTTGTTATTGTTCTAATATATTTTCTTCTTCTTTTTTTCTTTTTATGTCTGCTTAGTTTCATTATCTTATATTATTCTGACCATTTAGAAATCGATTACTGTACCATTTGGTACTGAACGTCACTCTTATCTTATATATAACTTTCTTCCTTCGTTTATAAAGTTGTTTTTCATGGTTCAGAATGGACTTTTATCCCATTTCATTATTCACTTGTTTGCTTTAAAGTTTAGAGAACAACTCAATATAAGTCCTTTTGCTAAAAACAATTTCTGATTAGATAGCAATCAACATAAGTTGAACTTGCAACCTTCATAACTTCACTTAATCAACAAAGTACTTTTTACTTCTGTTGAATAATGAGTATTTCTTCTACCAATCTCTTATAATGAAAACAAACAAAAAACACTAGTATTTTCAAAGAAAATATTTGAATTTTTTCTATATAATTTTCTTGAACAAGATACAAGTCAAACTCATATTTCATACAAATAATTAACATGAACAACAAATACTCCTCGCAATAATCTAATGCTAAATATGAATACATGACAATTAAGGAAGTCAGCGAGAGCATCTTCCATCCCTTCTGATATAAGGGTGTCAGGCACAATCCTAACTAGCTCCACTGCATAGTCAGTTGCAGCTTCCTGCGCATGCAAGCAAACAGAATGATGTATAATTCCATGGGAAATAAGATGAAAACAAAAATCTTTTGAAAGTTTCATGAGATGGCTTGTGAGGTTAAAGCTACAAGTCAGCGCCTTGCCAGTGGGCATAAACAACTCAGAACAATTCTAAAACATGACCAAAGCATTAGGTCATGAGCCTAATCCTACCAGCCACTTAGCTCCCAAGATTTATAATTACATCCCTAATTAAAATCAAATTATTTACAGAATAACTAAATTGCTCCTGAGCTTTCCATCTCAACATAACCAAATTACTTCAGAATCACCTCATGCTAATTTTGGAATCTAGCCAATAAAAATAATGTGGTTCGATTTTAGTTTATAAAGACAAACATAATAGTAAGCAGTAGAGAGAAGAGAGAATTGGGAAGATGAATGAGCAAAATAATCTTTGTTAATTGAATTGTTACAGATACAAGTATGCCTATCTATTTATATTGTATACAGTTCCTACAACTAACCGATACACTTGACTGGATACAATGAATCTACTAACATAGCCTAATTACTCAAATAACCCAAGGTACCAGTATATAAGCTGAGTACCTCTAATGCTACCAGTATATGCTGATGCTACTCTAACAGTTTATCATATGCATTAAACAGATTGTAATATTTAGCAAAAATTACAAACATTCATCGGAAAATACCCTCAGATATTAGTCTATACAATTTTAATGGGTGCAGTTTAGAACAAGTTCAATAGAAAGAAAATATTTTTTTATTGCTTTGAGCTTCTTAAGCATCGATTGGTACAAACTGCACTTTTGTTTGAAAAAGAATCGAGTTAGAAGATTACATTTTCAAATGCCTTTGTTTTGAGTGCGATCCTATCTCCTACAGCATCAAACTTAGTTATAGACATTAACTAAAATTATGTTATAAAAATGTTATAATAACGACAATAAAGGTTGAATAAAAAAAAATTATGCCTTTCAACTTGTTCCGTGTACTAGTAAAGTTAGGTATAATCGCGCAAACCTTTCAGCCATGTACTTGTATCAGCTCCGAGCTAAATAGGCATATTCAAGTCCCACCACAAACTCTCAGATCACGTGCTAGGGTTCGAGTCGAAGCCGATGGAGGTATCGAGTGTGACTACCACCATCAGTGCATTGATCCTGGGCGAGAGGGAGGAGGTTAGCTCCTGAGGGCTTGGCCGATCAATCGAGAGGGGGAAGCCGACGAAGTCGCCTCCAAATGACGGAGGAGAAAAGATCGCCTGGGAAACACATCTGTTTTATTTTTCTTTTTCTCCAAAATTGAGAAGGAAACGGAGAGAATTGGAGGAGCGAGTCGAGAGTTCAATTTTTGCGCTTCCAGGAGACAGACAGCGCGATCCTTAAGGAAATCAGACGGTCTTAAAATCGCGCTGCACAATTGAGTTTGCATCGCGATGCACCATAACACAACTCAATAATATATATATATATATATATATATATATATAATATGAACATATACCAATTTTATAATAAATGAAATTATTATATATATACATAAAATAGTATATAGTTTATACATGTACTATATTATGCATTTTTACTATTTCATAAATAATTCTATAAATTTTATTTATAATATAAATTTATTTGATAAATAATAATATATAATATTATATAAATTAATAATATATATAATGAGATATCATACATATAATATTAAAATATTAATTTTACAGTATATAAAATTATAATAATATATACATAAAAGAAAATGCAAGCGAATAATATATATAATTATGTATAATATATAATTTATATCATAAATAATAGTATATAACATTATTTATGAGTAATCATTTATGATAAAAATAATTTAAATACATTTATGTGTGATCCGTTTATAATGATTGTCTTGGTTTTTTTAACAAAGTCTCGCACTACAGTTTTCGATTATAAAAATCACATAACAAATTTATCTGATTAGTTGAATTTATCGTACGAAACAGAGGGCAACATTTGCAATATTTGCGTGTAGCGACAAAAACATTCATAATTAATCATTAATCATTTTGATAATATACCTCAAAACAAATAAAGAACATTTAAACTATCATGATATATATATATATATATAGCACATTTTTGTTATTGAATTCTATATTATTGACACTTTTATATTAAATATAATTACCATATACAGTTGAAAACAATAACAAATAATGACTACATAAAAGGAAGTTCAAGCCAATAATGTATATAATTATGTATAATATATAATTTATATCATAAATAATAGTATATAACAATATTATTTATGAGTAATCATTTATGATAAAAGTAATTTTAATATACTTAATCGTGATCCGTGTATGATGATTGTTTTGTAGTTATTTGTTAAAGCATAGCTTTTTTAAATTACTTTTTGCTTCGATACATTTTAAACGTTCATTGTACTGACAAATTAAAATATCAATAGCATATATTTAGTATGTGCGATTTCTGAACTTAATTGAATTTTTCCATATATAAACCTCTTTTTTCAATACATGATTAAGGTAAATGAAATACATTGAACTTAATAATTATTATTCTTTTAATGTTTGTGCTATATATAGTACAATTTTCAGAATATATCTTCTTTTGATAGGCTGTATATCTAGTCGTAACAAATTAAAACTGTTCATATAATTCCACCTTTATAGAAAATTAATAAAGACTGTAACTATGTAACATATATCATATAAAGTTTGAAACTATGTTGTTTAATTATAAACAGATATTAGTTATAATATACATTTATATAGTAAATATTGATGAAAAATATATAAATGCTTCATAAATTAACAAAAGTAAAACTGTATGATGATCATAAATGACAATTATTTATATATACCATTATTTGCTTTTTTTTGTTTATCATTCATATGACTGACATGAACTTGCTTAACAATTGGGTCTGATGAAAATTATAATATACATTTTTTTTGTTAAAATATACATTTTTTGTTTATCATTCATATATATCATTATTTGCTTTTTTTCATTATCTCGAAAGGGCCTGATGAGAATTACACGATGTGTCTCATATTATTTTTCTTAATAATTGGGTTAATGCTGATCAAAATTCGATTGTTCTTTGTACAGAGCAAGTATAGGCGTGACTTGGCTCAATCAACATAGATATAGGTTTGGTCAGGTCAGGTCAGGCATCAGAGCTTGCTTCATGTTAGGTTGGGAGCAAACTGCAAACATCCTATTAAATATTAAATGTTAGGTTGGGATTATTTGAAATTGTCTACTTTATTTTACTGATAAATAAAAGTGATTCGATGTATATTATCATGCATGAAATTGTGTCTCTGTGTGCATCTGAGAAAGAGACCTGGAAATAACGACCATGACCATATTGCATATATATTATCATGAAATAGAAGATTTTACTAGAGATGTCTCATCACCTAACGATTGATTCAAACGATTCAACAAGCTGACAGGTTCTAGCATGTCTAGCTAGCTAGATTGCCTATTGTACTACTTTTCACATCCAAATCATGATTTCGGTACGTTGTCTCCTTTGATAGTTGCTCTAATTAGATGTTTTTGGTTCCATCCCATTTCTATGTTTTCTTGTTCTCGCAATGGAATCTACTGTATTTACACACCATTAATTAATCTGGCAAATGCTTTGGTCCCCTGAAATATTGTCCACTTCTCCACAAAAAACAATATATGATTCAGAAAACAACAAAGTAGTACCAGTATATAAATGACAATATGGTACACTCATATGCTTAAATGTGGGCCAATGAATGAACAAAAATATAGTATATTCATAGCAGTCGGGTTGACAACTGGTACCAGTATATAGATAACAAATGTGTACCACCATGTGCTTAACTATAGACCTAGTTTGTCAGATTATGGTAGTTGCATTTGGTGGTATAATCATGAATGACAACATTATGCATAAGACAATATACCGACACTGTATCAATAGCATCCCTACGGTAATATATATATATATGACGGGATCCATGGCCTTCTCTTGTAGCCTCCTGTACTATTTTTCACCAAAATCAATGAAAATGGTTGATCCGGACCGTTGAAAATATTCTTCATACAAATATAGACTTAGAGACCAAATTTTAGATTTTTTTTACTATTTTATTGGAATGGTTGAAAATTGAATGTCTATAAGTCGTTAGATGAATCCAATTTTCAACCCGTTCGATAAAATAGTAAAAAAATCTAAAAAATCTAAAATTTGGTCTCCAAGTCTATATTAGTATGAAAAATATTTTCAATGGTCCGGATCGACCATTTTCATTGACTTTGATGGAGAAGGCTAGAGGAGGCTACGAAAAAGGAGGTTAATGGATCCCCTATATATATATATATATATATGCATGCACAGCCAATTTGTCCCTTTCTAGCACATGTGCATCATCAGTGCATGTGTTCCAGGAAACTCAAAAGGATCACTAATTAAGCGCAAGACTAATGAAAGGGAAGGACAGCAACAAACAGCAAGGACAATCAAGTCAAGTCGCAATTTCGAAAACCATGAGGGATTGAAATGTGAAAGAAACCATGACTGATTGAAATGTGACACGAATGGTTGGCACTTGGCGAAGGAGCAAGCAAGGGAATTAAGGCTCAGAGGCTGCGCTTTCTACGTGGCCCACTTGTCGGCCATGCAAACATCTGACAAGACAAACCGGTCGCCTTTACTATATTTGGTTTAATTCCGGTTCGGTACCAGGCGGTCCAAGCGTGACGGTCTGGTTCGGATTCTGTGGCTGGTTCTATTGTAGTAGTATGTGATGCAAGTCACAACTTTCATATCATACTCTGTTTTTTGTTTGTTTTTGTTTTTGAGAATGATGAAAGAGATGCATGAATATTCTTAATTCTTAATTCTTAATTCATAATTCATGCGCATGAACATCACAATGAATTTATTTTATTTTTGCAAAATAAAGGTACTCAACTCTATTTTTCTTGTTTCAAAATTCAATATACATTTCTATGTAAAAGAGGAAGGTTCATCACATGCAATTTGTACAATTTCTGACAGTATTTTTAATGGTTAATCATTACTTAAGCTTAATTAATTTTCTTAGGTCATTTTCACATAATTGACCAACAACTTACATTCTATTTAGCATTGATTATTTTTTCTAAATTATTTATTTGTTCATCAATATATGATTAAACATTTTTCGAATCGTCTTGAATTTTTCTGAAATGTTCGCATATAATTTTTTAATTTATTAATTTTATGAATAATCGTGAAATACTTTAATTATTTGCCGATTTTTTCTATTATAAAACTTCAAATATTTGATATACTTATGTGCATGATATATAAACGAATCGTTATACGTGTATTATACCCAAATAAATAGACCTTGCCAAAAAAAATTCTGAATTATTCATTTCTCTCCATGGATATAAATCCAATACAGTAATTCGTTACACATGCTGATGTACAGAAAATGGAACAGAATATCAAAGATTCAAAACTAATAGCAAGAAGAGAAATTGCATACATACCCCCACACTGTTCCTGTTATTAAAAAATATGCCATCAATATGAGACATCTCCACTTCTGAAGTGAACAGTTTTTAATTATATTGCAATTTTTTTCTCATAATTAATTAACATCTCAGACACATCACCTAATTTGTAATAGAAATACAGTTTCCCCATGCAATCATGTCAGACTACGTGCAGACATGCCAAACTAATACTATATATGTTAGGTTATGATATTATTCCATTTTCTGTGGCTTTTTTTGTTTGGATGAAAAACCCATAAAATTATTGATATTCATCTTTTTGTATTGGCCCCTTTAGTTTTTTTTTTGCATAATATATAAACAACACTTTCTAGTAAAATGATGATGGATAGGGTTCTCACAACCGTTCCTCCGTTTCCGAAAACGGCACGAACGACACGGTACAATAAGGAAACGGAACGATTAAGAAACGGCACGTGAATAGTGTCGTACCTTTTCTCGTACCGTCTCTTAAGCGTACCGTGCTTGGTTTTTTTACTATGAGGCACGACACGGAACGGCACGGTTTAAATAGCATGCACGATACGGTACGAAACGACACACGGTACGATACGGCACGGAGACACGGATAGAAACGGCACATCTAGAAACGGTACGATTGACACGAGTAGACACGAATAGAAACGAATAGGTACAATTAGAAACGAGTAGGCACGAATAGAAACAAGTAGGCACGAATAGAAACGAGTAGGCACGAATAGAAACGAGTAGGCACGAATAGAAACGAGTAGGAACGAATAGGCACGGACAGAAACGATTAGAAACAAAAATTCATTTTTTTTTGAATTCATCGAGATTACCGGGAGTTTTTGAAAATTCAAATTTTGGACATGAATGATAGATCATAGATGGGAATTGATGGGCATGGCAGTGGCCAGTGGCCACTGGTCACTACTCACTATGGTTTTTTTTTTTTTTTTATTCTCAGCGAAGGTGTCAGTGTCTCACACAATCAAACGCTATAATAGCCCATTACGCTAATATGTTGTCAATGTCAATTGGCCGGGGCCCCCTAGGGGCTGCTATGCTCACCCAAAAACCCTCCTGTAGATGATAGCTTATATATTTTTTTTTTTGAAGAATGCACCCAAAAAGTTGCCCGTTGATGAATAAATTCGAATTTTTAAAAGGAAAAAGACTAAAAAACTATTTCCCAACAGATTAAAAATGGTTAGAATTGAAGAATAAATTCGTAATTTTTAAAATGACGAAAATGTCCACCCCCAACAGCTATTAACGGATATATTTGATGGTTATTTTGGTAATTTTTGTACTGAAACTCAACTATATATACTACCAAAATTCATCAAACTCATTTCATTCAAAATTCCAAAGCTATCTCACTCCAAAATCCTCATATTTCCAGTCTATATTCATCTAAATTTGAGCTCCTTTTCAGTTTTCTATCTAATTTTGAAGTTTGGAGAACTTTTCTAAGAGGTACGAATTTTTTTAAATCTTTTACTTTGAAGAAAAATACTCAAAAAATAGTAGAAATGCATGAAATATATCGAGATAGAAATGCTCCGAAAGTTGTTTAAATTTTTTCTGTAAATTTTATTTTCATTTTTGCATTGTACATAAATCCGAAATTAAAATACTAAAACTAGTTACAAATTCTGCAAATTTTTGAAAATTTTGTGAGGCTCTTCTAAGATGCGGTAAACATAGGAAAAATTGTTGTGACTTTTTTTTCTTATTTACAGTTTTTCTTGTATGTTTTGAACATACATAAATAATTTTTTTTTTCTACGCAGGTTTTTTTCAATATTTACAAATCACAAGTCAAATACCCACAACCAAAATATCCTTTTGTTTACAGATTATTTTCTCTATCAATCAAAATTATGGATCCCAACCCCAACATGAATTGGATAAACCAAGTTAGTGCACAATTAGGTATGACACCACCAGAATATGTTAGCAGTCCGGTAGTTGATCCTCGAGATGTAGATTTGAATGTAGCATATGGCCTCCCACCACGAGTTCCGCACATCACCAATATTTCGGTCCCACCCATGTCAGTTGGGTCATCAACAGCCATGAACACGGTAGTGAATGAACCTCCTCAAATCGTTGATTTAGAAGGTGATGATCAAAGTCGCGCCAACGTCAAGAGCAAGAGGGCTCGAACAAAGACATCGCCGGCATGGGAAATTTTTGAGGAGATCAAAGATCAAAATGGCACCACCAAATCAGCTAAGTGTTTAATTTGCTTAAAAATTTATGATTATAATGTTGATACCGGTACCGGAAAATTACTAAAACATAAACTAGTTCATGATAAAAAAGGTGAAACTGTACCTGAAGAACGTCGAACTAGTATGGTCCAAACGCAACTTGGTGTTGGAGGAGGGTACCTTAAGTACGACCCCGACAAGGTTAGGAAAAATTTCATCAAGTATTGTGTACGAACAGAAAA
The DNA here is from genome assembly GCA_964058865.1 of Eleocharis quinqueflora. Taxonomy (NCBI): domain Eukaryota; kingdom Viridiplantae; phylum Streptophyta; class Magnoliopsida; order Poales; family Cyperaceae; genus Eleocharis; species Eleocharis quinqueflora. The sequence continues at coordinate 118,838 of CAXKVX010000195.1, read as the reverse complement.
ACCATTATCAATGACATGCGACCCCTATTTTGAAGAATTTATTACCGAGTCCTTGCACCCCCAATTTAGAAAATCATACCATAAAAAAACCCATGATGATTTGTTTAATATTTTTTGGACCAAACGATCAGAATTGTATGATGAATTTAGGTCGGCCAACTATAGGGTATCCTTAACCTCCGATATTTGGTCAGCCGGTAAACATAACATGTCATATTCTTCTGTTACTGCCCATTGGATTACCCAAGATACCAATTTTGGTACATGGTTTTTAAACAAAAGATTAATTGCTTTCCGTCAATTGACTTATCCGCATAATGCAGATCATATATTTGAATTTGTTATGCAAGTAATTGAGGAATATCAATTGAAAAATAAGATTTTTGCTATTGCATTTGATAATGCTAGTAATTGTAATGCTGCAATTAGACTTTTATGCAACACCCTTAAACCCATGATGAATGGTGCATTTTTTCACACAAAATGTGCATGCCATATTTTGAACTTAATTGTTAAAGCTGGTATTGAGGTTCAACAAGTTGATGATTTAATTGAAAAGTACAAGGATGCCCTAAGGTATGTAGATTCGGGCGGGCGCAAGAAACAAGAGTTTCAAGATTTGTGCAATCGTATGGGCATTCGCACAGTTAGAATTCCTTGGGATGTCGAAACTCGCTGGAATAGCACATATCGGTTGTTGAGAAAGACACTACATCTAAGACCTGCCGTGGATCATGCAACAAGTAGGAGTCTTCAGGGCCATGACTATCGGCTGTCTCCTTCCGAATGGGAAGCAATTAAGGCGCTAGTTCCATTTTTAGAAATTTTCTATACTGCAACTGTGAGACTTTCTGCATCTTACACACCAACAGCGAGCGCCTTATTAGAGGAGCTTGTAACTATTTCTGATTGGTACATCACCCAAGTGAGGACTTTGCCTATAGATTCTGTTTTGAGGCACTCACTAGAACCGATTAAAGAAAAATTTCTCAAGTATTGGACCGACATTCCGGAAGTCAGCATAATTGCTACTTGTCTTGACCCTAGGTTAGTACTTATAACATCTTCCAAATTCTAATTATTTTCTATAAAAATATGAATAAATTTATGGACTAATTATAATTTATCTTTCATAGGTATAAGTTAAAAAATACCGCTAATTGTCTCAAGACAATTAGAATCAACATGAGAATACCTGAAGGAAATGTGTATGAAGAAGTGGATAATTTGTTTGATAGTGTATATAGAATATACGAGCTTCAACACTCTCAGGTATATTATAAATTTTCAATGTGTAAAGGTTTTTTTTCATTTGGATTACAATCACTTCAAACTAAATTAGTTATTTATGTGAATCAGACTAGAATGGTATCGCATGCACCAACACCGTCCAACCCATCAAGAGGAAGGAGTACCGTTTCTCGTATCAAGTCTATTATCAGTAGAAACAGTGATGCACCTTCGCCATCAACACCAACGACTAGTACTGAGATACAACTATACACATCACCCATGTCAAACCATAACATAAACCTTGATGATGAGAATTTCAGTGTTCTGCAGTTTTGGCATCAAGTCAAGAGCTTGTTTCCCATTTTATCATCTATGGCTCTCGATATTTTTGCCGTTCCAATTTCCACAGTAGCTTCCGAATCTTGTTTTAGTGCAGCTAATAGGGTTCTAACCGACAAAAGAACACGGTTGGGTCCAGAAGTATTTGAGGCATTGGTTTTATTGAAGGATTGGTATGATGCAGAAAAAAGACTTCAAGATAAGTCTTGGATGCATGGAGCCGATATCGAACAAGTTACTGGCGCATCAAGTTCTAACCCGGAGATGCCAAATCCAGAGCCAAGCAACCCAAGCCAACAAGCTGAAGAGGTACAGAATTCGTATGAGTATGCTTCCAATCCATACATGTACAACTACGAAGAGTATGGATACTACTATAATCAAGGAAACTACTTCTAGGCACCAAGGTATAAATTTTATTTCAATTTTAATATTCAAATTTAATTTTCTCAAACTATACTAACATGTTTTCAAGTTTTTAACTTCGCCTATGTTTCTAACATAGCCGGTCCCAAGCCCGGAAAAAAGAAGGAGGGAAAACTTGTTACATATATATAAAAATTCGAATTTTTCTTATTTTGAATTTATTAATTCGTTTTTAATTTTTGGTTTAATTTTTTGAGAAACACAACAATATGAATGTACAAGGACAGGTTAAGAATGAACAACGAGCCACTAACAAGTCTCATGCCATGTTAGTTTGAGCTAATTATAAATTCTGCGAGCAAAGCATAGCACCAAAAATAACAAATTATTTCTTTTCTGTTTTTTTTATAAAAGTTCCCTCAAAATCTATAATTTTTTTATTATGTCCGAATTTTGAAAAAAATAAAGTAATCGCATAAATAAAATTTTGAGGTTTGTCTTCTTATTCGTCTTCTTATTTGTTTTCTTTTTTTAGTATTCTTTCAAATTTTCTTATAAAAATAAAATGAAACCTGATTAGGAACAAATATGCACGGCTAGAGACGATTAGGAACGATTAGAAACGGATATTCAAATTTTTTTAAACAAACAGCAAAAGGCCAAAAGTTTCCTCCTAAGTTTTCGGCCTATAAATATGGCCTATAATTTTTGACACGGTTAAAACGAATAAGGTACGACGTACCAATTCAACACGGCACGAATCAATACGGTACGATTAGGCACGAACACGATTATGCACGGCACGTTTAACACGGCGTTTCTTAACCGTGCCGTTCCTTAACCGTGCCGTTCCCTCTCTTTATAATTTTGGCACGGCACGGCACGGCACGGTAAAAATAATGAATAGTTAACCGTGCCGTGCCGTGCCGTACCGTGCCAAGCCGTTCCTGGCACGATACGGAACGGAACGGCACGGTTTGAGAACCCTAATGATGGAGATGAGCATCCAATAGTAAGATAAATACAATGCTTCGTGAAATTTAGTTTCAAGTTTAGACGATAAATTATTTTCCGATCTTGGCCAGAAAAAACATATCGATTGAAAGTTTTAATTTTGAAACGACAATTATATAAAATATATTTGACATATTAATTTGGTATTAAAATACTCTTTTTGTTTGTGAAATGCTCAAGCTGTGTATATAATTGTAAAAATAAAATGAACCGAATATAATTTCTTAAATAAGAATACATAATTGAGGGAATTTGCCAGAATGCCCTCAATTTAAGTGAGCTGATTTGTTCCATATCCATCAAAATTTCTGAAACTTTCATAAACTACAGTAAGAAAACAAGAAAATTGCCACGAGTCTCATAAATCATAATCAATTACTAAATGCTGAATGTAAAGCATCTCTGGTATTTGATAATTTTTCTGATATTTTATTGAAACCTCTTTCTGCAGTAATGCCAGTTGAAAGCCCTCTGCCCTCCTGCATGAGAAAATGGTGGAGGCCTCTGACAAATTAGTGGTAGTCGATGATACAAATTAAGCTGGATAGCAGGCCTTGGTGGCGATGGCCTTGCTATGCCAGTTGAAGTTCTAGATAAAAACATTATGACCTTTTTGCATTCAAATTTTTTTGAGAATATTTATCTGACATTTAATTATGCATTTTTACCAGGGTTCTGAATGGGGTTTATTTATATCGATACTGTTGGTTTGCCCATGATCTCAATCGTGGGTAGTTATTTAGATCGTGCCATAGTGATGTTATACTTAAGGCGGTTTTAATCAGATGCTATTTTTAGGATATGCTGTTTTGGTTAAGTTTCTTTCGGGAAGTCTTGTTTATACATATGATCTAATTCGGGTACTTACAGGCCCTTCTGGTCCTTCCGAGAAGTATTAACTAATGGGCCTTTCTGATTTTGGGTCTTTGGCAAAATGGCATATCATCTGCCTCCAAGCCTGTAATGTTATCATCAATTACATTAAAGACTTAATTTTTAGTATCAGGTAGTTTAACTGCCTCATCCAGTAATATATCTTCCAAAAAATAACCTTCCGGCATTACCTCCCGAATAATTCTACTTTTACATGATCTTCCTGGATATCTTCCGGGATATCTATTAAGATATCTCCCGGCCCCCCAAGCCCGTGATACTATTCTTCGAATATATTAAAGGCTTTAATGAGATCTTCCAGGATCTTTCTCGATATTGCTTGATTTTCGAATTTCATGATAGCTGTTAGATACCGAAACGTCGCGCCGGCATCGAAAATTGAAATAATCATTCGAAAAGATGGGTGGGAAAACGAGGAATCACGCCTTTTCATTTCCGAGAGTATTTCACTTGTCTGTGTTTTCTACTATTTTCTACATAGGCCTTTCAATGACCTACGCGGATTACAGGTGTCATGTTCTGATAGGTTCGAAACAAACGACTGTTCGCTGTTTCACTTTGATCTATAAATACCTTCCTCCTTCCCTCGGAAAGACTCTTCTCGCTTAACTACTGTACTAAGCTTTCAAGTTTTTTTCAACCTTTTCGAGCTCTACTACTCGTAAAATCTTCCTCCTCTCTTTTAGTAAGGTAATCAATCTTTTTCTTTTGTTTACTCGTTGATTTTTATGAATTTCTATTAGTACTTTGTCCTTTTTAACAGTGTTTGATCGAACTGATTTTTTTGTCATTAATGGCTTAACTTTCTTGGATGTTAGTTTCTGTTTAACCTTCTTAGCTTAGACTTTCTTATTATTTCTTTCTAAGGCTTTCAAACCATGAATTCATCAATGAACCTTTCTCGCCGTCCTGAAAAAGAGTCTATTGAACAGTCCGACATTAGTGAAGGATGGAGCAGGTCAGATGAGGATCTTGAAGGTCTTCTTTTGAACAACCTTCCTGAAAATACAGAGGTTCATCAAGCCTCTCCTACTAGGACAGCCTTGGAAGAGGTCCCTACTCATGAACCTGGGAAACCATCTGGTATTCGAAAGAGGCTTCTTCCTCAGAATCAGGATTTCCCGGCAGCCCGATTGTACCCATCAGATAAGGAAACTCATCAGGGTAAAGGTTCTGAAAAAGGTTAGAACTTTCGTTGTTATCTTCAACAAAGTATATTTTTCGATACCCATGATACCCTTCCTCGGGTGGTGAGGCCTGCCCCTATTGACCGAGCTTACGACGTAAGCAAGGGTCTAGGTCTATATACTGCTATGGTCAATTGCGGATTTCGAATTCCGCTAACCGATTTTCAAAAAGAGGTGCTAATTCATTTCGACGTTGCACCTGCTCAATTTAACGCCTATGCATGGTGCCATCTAACTTCGTCAGAAATATTTTTCCGAATAAATTCTAACTCTTAGGAATTAATCGTCCCACCATTTTCGTCTTGGACCACTTCTACATGGTTACCCGGGTAGATAGAGAGTGGTTAAGTCTCAAACAGAGACATAATCGACCTAGGATTTTTAAGACAAAAAGTACTTGGAGAATAAATAAGTGGAAGTCCCGCTTTTTCTTCCTCGAGAATCCTAGGTTATCCCGAGCCTGGAGGGAGTATGCATTCAATGGAGACCTTTATATGATTGGGATATTAGTTTTCCGAATCACACAGAAGCAATCATGTTATAAATTCAACCACTTTTAGTTGTGCACTTTTATTTTTAAACTAACAAAAGAAGAAAGGAAAATAGTTAGCTAAAACATAGCTAATATGTGTATTTATATTATTTATGTGTTTATAGAGAAATTGATCAATATATGTTATTATAATTAAATATTTACTTAGTCATAGTTGTGTATATATTTAGGGAAAGTCTAAAGGGCCGGGCCTAAAGGGCCTACGAAAGGGCCGGGTAAGGGCCGGATCTAAAGAGGGTTTAATAGGGCCGGGTAATAAGGGCTTTGTTCTAAAGAAATAGGTCCGGCCCCTCTAAGGCCCGACCCTTATCAGGCTCTCGGGGTTGAAGGCCCGGCCCTTATAAGGCTCGGTCCTTTCAAAATGTTACTAAGGGCCGGATATAGACCGGATCTGACAGGGGCTTTACAGGGGCCGAACTGGGGGCCAAGGGCTTATGACATATCCCTATATATATTATAAGTATTTAGATGTACATTGTTTTTTATGTGACATAGAAATTGATAAATATATATATTTATGTTTATATTATTACTTAGTCCAAACTTGTGTAAGTGTTATTCAGTGTTCTATCATAGTTATAAATGTAATTTGTTTTTATTATTCTAATGTTCTTGTGAAAATTTTATTAAGCAAGCTTTGTAATAGTTAATTAATATTATTCTATTTAACTAAATTGCTTAATTATCAATATAATCGTTATCTATCATGTCAACCTACGTCCTAGCTATCTGAGTCATCATATCTTGTTAACTAACCTAACTACATAACTACTTCGTATGCTAGCGTTATAATTTATAAATTCTACATATAGCATCAGTATCAGATCCTCACAAGTAATTTATACATGTTTCGGATCCTTCATCTGCAGTTCTGATATTTTTGAATCTGAAGGCAATCTCCGTCGTCGATGTTCAGCCAAATGTCGCACACAAGCTCAAGCAAACCATCCCACGATCGCATGGATGAAATCTCCGCCGCACAATCACCCGGACCACCTTCGCCTTTGCTCGGACATCCTCTCAGTCATCGATCAAACAATTCAGACCTCCTCTCAGTCATCGATCAAAAGCACATTCAAATCAGACCTACGCTCGATTATCGATCAAAGACACCATTAGTTCAGATCTCATCTCGATCAAATCAATTCAGACCGCCAGATCTGTCGGATCTCGATCAGATCATCGATCAAAGGCATCGATCAGCATCTAAAATTCATGTTTGAGTGAATCGCCACACATTTTACTGCAGATAAATTGATACGGTAATCCCTTAAACTAATTTATAAGCGCTCGACTCTTCAGAAGCCCCCTTACATTTATTTGATTGCCTCTTTGCCTTCATCAATTATTTACAACTCTCTCTCTCTCTCTCTTTGAAAACTCTCTCTGTTTTTTTTTTTTTTGAAACCTTGGCAGAAGCGTTGAAAATCTCTCTCTCTCACACACCGGCGCAAGAGATGACGTATAACGAACAAGAGAAACTGCTACAAGTCCTTTCATGCAACCTAAAGATCTAAAACCCAACTAACGCAATCCCTTTTTTTTACATCATGCCGTATTTTCTCCTATCTTTAGTGCCTCAAGCGCCTTATCAAACAGCTTCCCTCTCAGGCTCTGATACTCCTTCCATGTCACAGGTCTATATACTGGGCCCCGCTCCGGCGTAGTCAGCTTATTTAACGGCCCCACCTTAACATCCTTTGCAGGCCCACAAAAGAACCCCACCGATATCCTGTGCTTCGTCGGATTCACCATTGCCCGGTGCATTACACTCCGGAATCTTCCATTGGAGAGAACATGCATCAGATCACCAATGTTAACAGTGAATGTATTCGGTACCGGTGGTACCGTGATCCATCTTGTTGGGCCACTATGATCTTTTGGCCTTAGGACCTGAAGACCGCTGACACCGTTCTGGTAAAGCAAGGTGAGGAAGCTCGAATCTGTGTGAGCCGCCAGACCGACGGTTCGGTTCGGGTCGGGGCAAGCCGGGTATGAGTTTAACTGGATTGCTGCCGACATGTCGTGCCAATCTCTTACCGGTCCAGCCCGTTTTATTTCCTCTTCACTTAGGCCCAAAGAAAGAAGCATCACATTTAGCAACTTGTTGCCAAGTTGTTTCATCACCTTGTCAAATTCCTCGACAACCTCACTGCATGCACAGTACAACAAACAGGTCAATAAAAAGATAATAAAATAAAATATGTACATTCAACATATATATAATTTAGAAAGATGTAGCACTTACCAGAAAGAAGTGTAATTATCAGGCCAGAGCTTCTGTGCATGGTGAAGAGGAGAGCCAGCAATGGTGAACCCCTCTGACCACATGAACTTAGAGAAGAAAGACGAGATTGGCACGAGTCCGTAACCCGACACATCACCCGGCGATTTAGCGGCTTCAAGCTTGCGCTCAGATGGCAGTGCAAATAAACGGTGGATTTGTGCCTCTAATCGGGTCAGAAGATCCGGTGCTATATGGTGACCAGTAATTTGGAAAACCCCCCATTCTTCACATGCCTTGCTAATTTTTGTCGCTGTCTTTGGGTCGTTGAGGTCAATAAGAGGAACTGTGTCAGGTCCTGTGGCGTTAACCGTCGGGAGCTCATGAAGGTCAATCCAGGCATGCGATTCTGGAACCGTATCGAATTGGAAGTTCTTGGGCTGCTGCAGCCGGAACGGGAAGTTAGCCACCGGTTTCTCAGAGAGAGATGGCATCGGTTTGAATAATCGGTTTGAGGAAGGGGATGCATATCATGTATGATAAATGAAAGGGTTTATATAGAGGTGGAAAGAGAGAGTTTGGATTGAAATGGGGTTTGTGGAGGGAAGGTTACCAAGGGGAAAATTGAAAAAAAATGGAAAATTGTCTCCATTCGGTTAGGTAATTGGCTGGATATCGACATGTTATTTGCATTTATGTGGAGATCATACCATGAATTTGGCATTTTTCAACCAGAATACATATATGATTCTTGCATGTTGGATAATGTGATTAATCCTTGTGATTTCTAATTCGGTGTACATTCAAAGTAATGGTTGATGTTCAAGGAATTCGGATAATCTTGGATTAATAATGAGGGGAGATCAGGACAAAGTGGGATGTTGTGGAGAAAAAAATTCATTATTCGAGTAGATGTTTCAAATAATGTTTATGTAAAAGCCAATATTAGTATGATGAGTTGGCATGTCATAAAAAATAAATAACATATATGGCATAAACTAGCTCTTAATTTATTGGTTAACATGTAATGCTTCTGTTAAATTAAATGATTTTTTTTAAGTCATTTAAATTTAAATTACTTTTTCCCATATTTCTATCTCATAAAAACATAACATAAACTTTTTCATTATTGTTATGTCTTTAGCTGTGTGTGTGTGTGTTTTTTTTATCTTTTTTCTTCCTGCAATCTCACTATCTCATGGCCAAGATGTTTTGTGTAGATGCTCCTAGTGGTATCAAACAGAGTACAAGTGTTAAGTATCTAGTAAGGAAAAAAACAAGTTAGAGGAGATGTTTGGGTACTGTTATTGTAAAAGCCAATTTTAGTATGATGAGTTGGCATGTTTCCAAAAATAAAATAACATAAATAAAAATTTTAAATATTGAGTCTTAACTCTTAATTCAATGGCTTAAGAAATAAGAACAACGTTCGTCGTTCGCGTGAGAGATTGAGAGTTCGAAATAAACTAAAGAATTTTAAATCATTTAAATTTGAATGACTTTGATTTGTCTTTTTATCTCATAAAAAACATAACATAAACTTTCTTCAATTGTTTTGTCGTTAGCTGTGTATTTTCCTTTTCTTACAGTTAATCTCACTATCAATTGGTATCAACAAATGTTTAAATATATACCTAGCTACATTAGACAACTACTTATTTGATTTGTTATTATGGAAAAAACAAATAAATAAAAATGAATTGGTGTGCATACCTACTTACGGATCAATACCGTCAATTTATAGTGGAGATCATCAGAGATCAAGTACGTACCAGCAGGAACTGAACAAGAAAAAAATTAATTAGAAGAGTGAATGTCACATTCAATGACGGATTTAGAATTTTGATCACGGATAGAAACAAATAACTTATAAGAACAGAGGCGAATTCAGAATTTTCGTTAGGAAGAAGCAATAAGATTCATATTTTTTTTTCAGAGAGAAGCAAAATGAGACACATTTTTAAATATACATGTTATTTTGCAAAAAAAAAATGACAAATCGTATATATATACAAGATTGTTTTGCAAAATAATTTCCAGATGGGGGCGACTGCCCCCCTGGACCTACATGGATCCGACCCCGTATAAGAACATAAATTTCGGCCTGAATACCACAATAATAAATATGTTTTACAACAACAACAACAACAGTCTTTAGTCCCAAACAATTTGGATAGGTTAGAAATAAAATTCAGTTCAAATAATGAAAAAGATCGATGTAAATAGTGGTAATATAACAAATAATAAATAATGATTATGTTTTAACTATTGAAAAAGTAATATAGGTAAAATATAGTAATACTTAGAAAATCAAATTGATGAAGATAAATCGAGACGAAATGATAAAAACAAATTCCTCCATTATCAACACTATCGAACAAATTCTTTTTAATATTTCAAAATAAATAAGAGAGGAAATGACAGTAAATTAATCCATATTGAAGTCATTTTATCATAATTTTGCATGATAAAATAAATGATCTTAGGTTAAAATTAAAAAATATGAGTAATTAAAAGGGTCAGGGAGGAGCTTTTCAAAATTTTCACCAACATCTTGCATTGCTTCTGAAGTTTATGCATCTTTGATGCACACTGAAAAAAGAATCCGATAACCTAAGGCCTTGTAATGCTAATTGAGGATCATGAAAAGCTAAATGACATATACTAATTAGTATTAATTAAGGTGTTAAATGTGGATTTGAATCCATGTGATGTCTTTTTAAGATTAAAAATACTAGCGTTAAGGTACTAATGTCAAGTTAATTAAAGTGCTAGTTTAGCAATAATTCAGAATTAGTCACAGTTTTTAAAATTTTCATTTAATCTATGTGTTTTAACATTCAGAAGTAAACACTTACCTATCCTGACTATACTGGATCCGTGAGTAATCACATCACATAAGTTGTAATTTAATGATTCGGCGAAATAGTGAGATAAAAGATGCACTTATTCCCAAAAAAATAATGGGAGGGAATGAAAGCAACATAAACTGGCTAAATTCTATTAAGATAGCGTCTAATTATGGTTAACAAAATTGGCTGCAAGTTCAGCTTATTGAAGATTTAATGAAATTTTTAAAAAGGATCAGCCAAGAAAAAAAATTAACAATCATTTTTATTTGATTTGATTAGATCTTCCCTAGTGTGCTTATTTGGGTTTGGGACCCAATATATGTAATCATGGTTTCTGATAATTATTATTGGATCAGGTTATATAAGTATACAATTTCCATTAAATTTATAAGTATATAACTTTTTCAAATTTGATTTAGTTTATAGGGTTTAACTTATAGGGCAATCCAATCCATTAATTAGCCACAAACAATTTTATAACCTTTTTCATATTTAATATTAATTAAAATTAGCCACCATTTATTTAAGTGGAACACAAAAGATATCCAATTACTATTCAGCTAACAAGGCTAGTTGATCTAACATTCCATAGGAATTTTATAAAGAAGGACAAAAGAGCAATCCATTATATAATAATAATTAATCTTTTTTTCTCATTATTTGATTTAGTGATGTCAATTCAATCTTAGAATATTCTTTGCATACCCTGTTTTTGTTGCTACTCCGGAACAGAACAAGGATGGTGACGTCAGATTAGTGCTGAGATGCATAATGCCACATTGGTAAGAAAAGAATAGGTTTGTCGTATTCTTTGTGCACTTTAATACCTTGCTATTTTGGCACCTGCGGTTCATGTGACATCTCGCATTGGTTTTATTTGAATGCTTTATTTGTTATAAACAATTTCCAGTTGCTTAACATTGGATGCTTCTTACATAATTCCATTAACAAAATGCAGAACGGCCCCTCATGTTTCAAGTAATTGCAATCTAGCTCTTTCTTTTACGTTATTTTATGTTTTTTTATTTATTTTGGTAGTGAAAATTGAAGTATATCGTTTCTGTTAGAGTAGGGTGACACATGTTATGCTATTTATTTTTCTTTTACCTTATTTTATCTTATTTATTTTATATTTTATTTAGAATACATTCTGAAGTTACAAATCCAATAGTTGGAACGAATGCTAAATATTCTTTACTCCGGATTCAATAAATATATTGTTCCAGTTGTAAAGTTGAAATACTAATAAATAAATTGAATTAAAAAATAATTTGAATTCAAGATACAATTTTGTGTTAGAAGAGTGGTATCAAATTATTTAAAGAAAAATGATGAAAAAATGGCGACAAGCATCAGATTCCTTTCTATTATTCTAGTATGCGGAATAACATTAATTCTGAAGAATCGGTTTGGAAAATTAAGAAATAACGTCAAAAGAGAGTTATCAAATTATTTAACATAAAATGATGAGAAAAATACTATTTTAAAAGAGTTTACAATAGTGTTATTTTTCATTTTGATTTGGTGTCAATGTAATTTCGTAAAATAATTGATTAAAAAAATGTTATTTTGTCTTTGAGTGGGATATCAAAATAGTGCTCGTTCATTCTTCTTCATTTTCCTATTTTGTATATGGCAACATACAAAATTGGTTAATATTGTTATTTATAATATGCATAGGACATCGTTCTGTCTGTAATATGCATAGGATACCGTTCCATTCATATTTAATTAGATAAACAAATTGAGATTTAAGTTGCTCGATAAATTTTTTATGTTAAAATACTATAGAAAATTAATTTCCGTGATTTATAGAGCTTCTTGCTATTTTAAAATATTTTTTTGGGTTTTTTTAAAAAAAATGTTATTTTCTGGGCGGCAACACCAAAAAATATTTAAAAATAGCAAGAAATGTGTAAAAATCAAGAAATTTAATTTCCTACAGTATTTTCATATGAAAAATTTATTGAGAAACTGAAATATCAATTTATTGAGCTAATTATATATGTATAGAATGAAAGGAGGTGTTCTATGCATATTATAATAGCCTTGCTAATTTGCTATGTTAATCGTTCTACTAAGTTTTTGTTTGTCTCAAACATTTTTATAATCAACTACATTAATTATTTGTTAATCAAAATACATAATTGTCATCACTGTAATATGATCGTTTTACATATCTTCTTTTGCATATTTGTATATAAAAGTCATTAAATTTAGAATGATTGATAATTATTTGTTCTTAGCTAATAGATAACTAATTGGAATTGATAAATAATCATTGTTGTCTGGCAGGACAAAACGAAACAATAAAAAAGGAGGAATGCTAAAGATTCCAATTTTTTTTTTTTCAAACTTAGGCATTTGTATAATTGTATTTGGAGGGATTGTCTAACTTCAAAATGACTAGTGTTGCACTAATGTTTGTGAGCAGCATATGTTAATTTTCCTGATTTTATTTCATTAAGTAAATCAGTATAATTTAATTTATGACAGAAATATTCCAATACTTCCAAAATGGCTTTACAAATGTTTTTTTAATGAAATTATGTCAAGTGATATTTATGAATTAATTGAATAAAATTAAATCCATCTTTGTCTTAAGTGGTTCACTATACTAGATAGTTATTTATTAGAACATTTTTTATATATTGAGTCAATTTGAGACAAGTGTTCGAATCTATATCAACTGTTGACTGCAATTTCAGACTACTTGTAGTTGATTTGGCACTTGGCAGCAGATATGCACATGCTAAAATACACACATATCAATTGTTGCATGATTCAATAATGATAAATTCTGATGGAAGATATTGTCGAATTCTGATAAATTATTATGCAGTTTGAAACAATTGTCGTGTGTGTTTACAATAATTGACAGGTGCTCGAAATCTAGATGTTCTACTGTTTACATATATAATTAAAGTTTTAAAATACATATAGGGGCGGATTCACTATTTACAAATGGGGTAAATTGAACCCCATTTTTCAATATTGCATTATTTACTATAGTATATATGTCTTTCTTTTTTTATATAGATTATAAAGTAAATAATAAATCCACCCAACATTTCTATATATAAAAAAGAAAAACTATCACGAACTCTATATTTTATAAAATAATGAATTTACATCACAATTATAAGAATACAATTAATAGTTTGCATTGTTGACCCTCATTCAAAAAAAATTCTACCTTCGTCTCTAAATACATATTAGTATTATAAGATATACTTTTTTTTTTATTATAATCCACAATTAATCGGTTTATTTTCTTAAAAAAAATAGGGGCAGATTTTGCATGCCAAAACAGGTGGAAAGGGAAGTTAGGAGTCAAAACTTTTGGGCTAGGTATATCATTATCATAATAATTTTTGCAAGGACAAAATGTCATTGTTGCATTCTTCATGTGCTTCCAAAGTATCAAAAACACTAATGTACAATTTGATAGGAGGACAATGAGAAAATATTTTCTTAAAATAAGAAATAAAGACAACTTGAGCTGAATTCCATAACCGGTACCAATGTACCATCACCTCCTCTACCGAGCAACTCTAACATATACCGAAAGGCCGGTATGGATCAGAGTGCAAATGAATTACTCTGGCATGTTTACTAGATATATATTTGTGGGCATTCAAGCTTAGCACTTGTACAAATACTTTGCATATATACATACATAGATCCTTAGATGGTTTTAGACAGATCCAAGGTTATGTATAATGTCAATTACTTTAATTGTTTCCTTACTCATGTTATGTGCTATCTAGCTTTACATCACACTGCCAAAACATTCCAAGCTGGCCGGATACTATCCAATCTGACAATTGAAGGCAGTAATAACATATCTTGTATATATCTTAATATATCATGCATGCATGCATACATGGTGATGCAGATATCACCGACTGCTTATTGTTTGTCCAATTCTTCAATTTAATTTGAGTATGAATAAATAATAATTTTAGCAAAGAATAAACAATAAATTTGGAGTCTTTTATTTGATGATAACGAAAAAAATAGAGCCACCGCAACGAAGAGAAAAAAGAGGGAAAAGGCGATTCCAAAAATTCAAATCTTATGTAGGAGAGGTCGCATCACCAGCCACTAGAGCAATCTGCAGACCTCCTCCTGCTCTCTTTCTCCTCTCCCCTTTCCCTCCACCTCTTCTCCGTTTTTTTCTGCTATCACCGAAGCTGAGAGCGAATAGTTATCAAAGAAGAAAGAGATGAGAAAATCACTCAGCGGGTTTTCTTAGTGACTGCTTCTCACTCTGATTTGACCTCGTCTTTCAAAGCCCTCTGTCGTGAGGGAAGAGAGGAGAGAAACCAAACCGTCGATTTTTTTCAATAGTTCTCTACTTCCCGACTCGGCCTCACGTTCTACCCTTCTTTTCCTCCCCTTCCCTCTTCCCCTCAGTATCACCTGATAAATTTCTTCTCAACAGAGGCGGTTCCGAGCTCCAAATCTAGAAAACGGCTGTAAGGAGATAAGCAAAACTCTAATCCGATAAAAAGCAGTGCAGAGAAACGGTTCACAATATCATGTACGAAAACTTTGAACTCTTATAATCACAATATGAAAAGATTAAATGACACCTGCTTATTACATCCAATGGGTAGAACCCAAGGTTGACAATACTTGGGGGGTATTTACCAGACCCAAGGTTAAATTGACCTATCTACTGATACTTATTATTGTATCATCTATACCATTCCTTCTGTAACAAGTTGCTCCAAACCCTTTTTCAACCTGTCAGCTGCCATCTGGCAGTCATCTTCCTTCAGGCCACCAAATGATATGCGAATGTACCCAGGCCCACCACTGGCACTCCCAGGAATCACAACCACACCATGCTTGTTTACAAGCCACCTCACCACCTCATAATCATCGGAATATTTATCAGGCAATTTTGACCAGAGATAAATTGCCCCTTCACCTCCTTTTATAGCGTCTTCACCAAGAGGTGAAAGAGCTTTGATTAGTATCTCCCTGCTTTTAACCAAGTGTTGTACGCGCTCATGAATCCAGCCAGGGCCCACCTGCAAGGAATAGAGAGCAAGCTTCTGGCTGATGATGGAAGCACATATTGGGATGTTGTCTTGCACTTTGAGGAGCTGCTCGGAAAATCCTTTGACGTCAGTTGGGTATGCTATCTACAAATTGACTTCGTGTTAAATTTCTTTAATAAAAATAGGTATATGTGCATAATTTTATTTTCATACCTGCATACACCCCTTACAAATTTCCATATGTTGTAACTAACTTCCCTAAACTCATGCAATCGAACCCCTTAGGTTCAAAATAAGTAATTGAAAGAATTAGAATCAATTGAACAAAAGTGCTCCTCCACCAAAAAACCAAATTGATGTAAAACAAAAAAAATCATTTAGACAGAGTTTAGGAGAAGAAAAAGAATGAAACTATATTGCTCTATGTACTATTCTTGAATTTCCTTTTCTTCTTTCTTTGGGCAGTCAGAAATAGAAATATTAAACATCAGCAGTAGATACTTACATAACCAACACGCCATCCCATCATTCCGTAGGCCTTAGAAAATGAGAAGACATTGATAATATGGCTGCCTTCTATGCATGCATGCTTCAACCCGTCATACATGAAGTACCTATAGTTTATATCTTTTAGAAAAAAGGAGCAGAACAACATAAATTATACTATAAATAAAAGAAAACAGTGGTATAAGTAAAATATTCAAGCATACTCATATGTGTTGTCAACCACAAACCAAGACCCTGCTTCTCTGCATAGGTTTGACATTCTCTGCAATTAAGATGTACATGAGAAAAAAGATATCAAATTGTTTCAACACACATTGACGGACAAGAAAACATACATACACACCAATCCCAAACTCACACCCAAACTCACACCCACACCCAGAAACACACTAGTAAACACGGACGCACCTGAAGAATAGGTGGCGGAATGTATGCACCAGATGGATTCCCAGGATTTACCACCGTAACAAGCTTAGGCACTTTCTTGTCTCCTTTGCCAGATAGTGTCTTCTCTAACCACTCTAATAAATTTAAAACAAAAACAGAAATTAAACAAGTATTCTTTTTTCGTAAAAAAATAAAATCCAACATTTTTATTTATTTATTTATTTTGTGAAAGCAACTTAGATGATTCAAATTTTATAATAAATATCTTTGCAGCAAGTCTATGTTAACTTGTAACCATGATTGAATTCTCTTGCCTAAATTTAATTATCAGGCTAATGGAGTAAATAAATAGAAGGGTCCTTGCAGATTGGGCTGTTATGCGGTGCTAGCATGTCATTTGCAAGCAACTCAAAATATATAAGGTGTGAGCCCAAATATGAGAAGTATCAGGTGTTATTTGTAATATTGGTACCTTTCTGAAAACATAAAATAAAATATTTAACAAATTGAGGAAATGTTGACAAAATGAGCATGAGAGCATAGAAACTTGCCCAAATCAGGATGCAGTGTATTGGGGTCGGTGGGGCCCACAAGAATGTCAGTGATTCCAGTCATTTGAAATGACATGTATGCATTGAAATAGTAAGGTGCAAACATGACCACAGAATCGCCAGGGTCACATAGTGTAAGTACCAAATTCACAAAAGCCTGAGGATAAAAAATGTATGTAATGGCATCAGAAAGGCTGTTTCAAAAGTCAGAAACAAAGCTTTTTCGGCTTTCTCTGCCGAGCAACTATACTGGTACCTCAATTAATAGATGACAAATAACAAGAAAAGAACAGATACAGATACAGATGAAAAGGAAGAGCACGGCTGATGCGAAACCATTACAGGCTAGTATGGATGGTACACAACATTATTAAAATTCAATGATGTAAATTACCTGATTTGCGCCTGCAGTCACCAAGACTGATGAATTGGTTAACTTGTTTTCCCTATGCAACTGCCGGTGAAATTGAAATAACATGAGCACGCTTCTTTATGTTCAGAATGATAATTTATTATTTTTTTAACAACTTCTTTTGTGAAAAAGATCACCAAGGCACATACTTTTTACTTAATTGCAAATTGCAGCCAAGTTTCTTTTGCAAACAACAACCCCAACCTGTAACTGAATGACTTCATTTGATGCAGTATTCAGAGGAACACTGGATGTCCTGGATATAGAGTAAATATCCAGGTCTAACTTGCATACAATATTGCATCTAAATTTCAAATATATTGAAGTATTATATTGTAAACTTAACAGGTTACCTTCTCCAACAAGGCGTCTCTAAGTTCAGGAAGACCCTCGTCAGCACCATATTTGCTGATCATTGGGTCCCACACCATATCCTTAACCTTGTTCAGTGCTTCCTCTGGTGGTTGCCAATACACCACTCCCTTTCATAATTCATCATAGGACAATTTTCTTTTAGACATGGACTAGAACATTTTACACATGAACACATGTCACTATCAGGTCTCAAAATAGATGTACCAACAAAAGGAAGTGACATCAATTGCTACACAAGATAAACACACTTAAATAACACTCTGGTACACTTAAGAGAATTATGGACTGAAATAGGAACTTCAAGAAACTCAAGGACTAAAAATAGAAATTGGTAATACTTGATGGTCCGTTAGATTTACCAAATACAATAAGGCTTGAATCCCAGCACATGACATCACGATTCATGCCAAACCTCAACTAGTTAATACATATTATATTAATTACAAGAGATGGATTAATGCAAATTAGTAAATAACCTGTGCCAGAGACATTACATCTTTCGCTCCACGAATCAGCCTTTGAATCTGAAAATCAAAATTCGATCCCAATAATTAGTTTTCTCATCTTGTCACAACAATCATCAGTGTAGATCACTCGATCACCCGAGTAGCAATTCGTTGCATGCATTTGCATTGCCAAACAAGATAATTCAACAACAAAGGGACAACAAACATATCTTCTACTTAACAAAATCTTCAAAAACCACAACCAAACCGAAGAAATAAAAATCGAAATTACCTCCACCATTACTGGAGTATCAGTCTCAATAGCCCTCTTGGAAAGCATGGGATGGTTCGCCATCTCGCCTCGATCAGAAATTCTAGCACGACAAAACGAGAGCAAGGGGTGAAATTGAAATCCTTGATTCTTCGCAAATACCCGACCTAGTTTTATCGACGAGCCAAGGGGAGAGAGAGAAGGGATAGCCAGAGCAGCCTCTGACAACAACTCTGACTTCCTACTAAACACTGCGGAAATCGAGAAATTAAAAAGAGAACTACTTTTCTCTTTCTTTATTGGAATATAATATTAAATTATATAATTTTTTGTGTTTCTTTTTGTCGGATTTTCTCGGTTTGCTTGCCTCACTTGTCTAAATTGTCTCCCCTCCACGACTCTATCCGAGACCGAGAGTGCAGATTGAAATGTATTTATGTGGATGATTTGGTGTAGTCATATGTATTGTCGTCTGTTTCTTTAGCGAAAACTACAAGAGAATCATTGTAACACGGATATTTACAGGTATAATGGAGCAGCAAATCTAATATGTGTGGTATTGGTCTTTTGTCTTTTATGCTAAACTAGACTAGCTTGCGTTCCGGGTTGAAAAAAATTAAATTTTAAATTTTTATATTATAATATTAAAATTATAATAAACTGTTTAAATAATGATAAAAAATAGAAAAAGCAATGGCAAAAAAAATTGAAATTTTTTTTTTCTATAGTGATTGGTCGCTAAGTCGGTAAGTCTAGGGGCAAATTTAGAGGCTATTTTAGTTCGGACATAATTAAGCTCGAGCACTGAGGTTGAGATTAAGTCCGAACACAAACTCATTAAACTCCACTTTAATATCGTTAAAAACTCATTTTGGACTACAAAAATAATTAAAAATACACTAAATTTTGTGTTTTTTGAAAATCAAGCCCAGGCGCTTGCTCTTGAATAACTCCGCCTCTGAGTAAGCCTCTAACTACTACTGTATACTGAGAGCATATTTCTAAAATTCAGTGCTAAGGGTGTGAAAACGGACACGAAAAATAACTTTTGACAGAAAAAGTCTTTCGAAATTCTTTTGTCCTGACTTAAAAATAAGAATAATATTTATAACTTTAGTTTTAAATTTTTGACAACAATAATCTTATATTTTTCAGATTTCTGTTCGCATGTGTTCTGAGTTCATGTGTTCAGAAATTTATAAGACACGTGTTTTTAAGTATTTGTGAATTTTGCGTTAGTGTTATCTGAAAATTGCATTTAGACTTCGCATTTAGACTCTGTGATGTGTTTTTTTGAATACTACATTCAGACGTAACAGTTAGACTCTAGATTTACGGTCCAAATTTATTAGGATT
Organism: Eleocharis quinqueflora; assembly: GCA_964058865.1. NCBI lineage: Eukaryota > Viridiplantae > Streptophyta > Magnoliopsida > Poales > Cyperaceae > Eleocharis > Eleocharis quinqueflora. The sequence continues at coordinate 98,859 of CAXKVX010000195.1, read as the reverse complement.
TTTTGATTGAGAATTTAGATTTTTGAATGCATGCGTTCAGATAGCACATGTGAACGTGATTGTTAAAAAATAATTTGATCGTTTTCAAAGATTTAAAATCAGAGTTATGAATGTTAATTTTAGTTTTTTTTTTATTCAAGTCTTTCATCCCGTTCGTTTGATACGAAAGTAAAAAACTCCGCAAAATTGCTTTTCATATTTCCCTGAAAATGAACACTTCGATTTTCCGATTATTTCATTGAAAAACAAAAATTTACAGCACAAAACTCTTCTCGCTCGCGTCAAAATTTTCCCTCGCTCTTGCAACTTCTCTCTCTCTTGTGCCAAACCTTCGACACAGGAAAGTGATGGTTTCGGTAAGCCCTCACTGAGAACTTGCGATAGACTCGCTCTTGTAACTTTCCTCTAAAAATTGCGATAGAAAAATTGCAGTCTTTGTCAGTATCAAAGTTAAGCCCTCTAAAAACGACCTTCCAGCCTTCAGCTTTCGATGAAATCCCAAATCAATACAAGAGAAAGTTAGAGATAAATTTCAATCAGGTTGGTTAATCTCTCCATTCTGAAAATAATAAAAAGGAAATTATAGAAAGAGCCAAGTCTCATCACCGAAGTTTTGGGCCTCACCTAAGTCACTCGGCCTGGTCATCAAAATTTAGCCCAGAATAATTTTAGACCGGGCCGGGTCGGTCCGTTCAAATCTCCTTATTCCATTGGTTTCACAAACAAGACGAAGCAAGAGCAAGCGAATAGCAATGGCGAGGGAAAGCGCTAGTGGTGCATCGTTAGAGAAGATGGTGGAGACTCTAACCAGTTCGAGAGGATGGCGATTTCGAGACCTAGACGAGATTCGGTCGCTCATTCTCTCACACGAGCCTCCTTTGACAGTGGATTCGATCGAGGCTGAGCTCGTGTGCATGGATTTGAGGGATTTTGGCGCGAAATCGCTTCCCGATCCGTCTTCTCTGAAGAAATTATCTCATCTTCAAGGCCCCTTAGTATTACAAGTACTGAGTTTACCTTTTTCTTCAAGGTTTCGTTGTTTCTTTATTTTTTGTTATGATGAATCTTTCATCATTTCTAGCTTACACTGGTTCCCGTTTATAGCTGAGTAAGCGTGAAGGTTAAAGTGAACAAGCCTTATGATACCATTGTCTTTATTGATTTAATATTGGAAATATATGGAATTCCTGTTTACCATTGAAATTCAGCAGTTTTTATTTATTTATTTTTATTTGGATATGTATACTTGTGTTAGCCTATCCCAATTTGTTTGGGACTAAAGGCATTGTTATCTTGTGTTACTAAATTGCTAGAATTGTTAAATATTGAATTGTATAATTGTCTAATACTCTAATGTTTGAAATGCACAGGTTGTTTCTACGAGGGATATATACCAGAGCAGCATAGAGGCATCGTTTAAAAATTCAAATTGCCGTCTGCTACAGTTTATTCTTACGGACGGCTGCTCTGAAGTCACGGCAATAGAATATTCTCAAATCCCATCTATTACCCAAGAGATAGTTCCTGGCACAAAGGTTTCATCTTTCTGATAGTTAGACTTTTTCTTATACATTTCTCACATAATAATTAATAATTCCGTCTTCAGTGCGAGATAATGATTTTAACACAGGGATTAGGATTCATTGACAATAGACTTGACGAGCTTTCTAACTATCATATATGATGCTTAAATTTGGAATCTAAATCATCAAATTCTTAAAACTGATGCATAGTTTCAGGAATGAAATTGATGGTACAAACAATGCTACTTCCAAAAATGGTATATGCATCATGCATATGAAAAATGCTGACTTTGATAATGACTAAAGGTTCTTCAAATGATTAATATTCAGTGTTTAATTTAAACAATCTTTAATGTACTATCAATCTTCTTTTGATGGATAGGATGTTTGTCTCAGATACACCAATAAGTCTGTTTTTGGTATTTGAACTCTTTGACATGATTTCGGAAACTGTTCAATGTTAATTTATCAAACCCTTGTAGGTATGTCCCTTGATCAGTAACATTCTCGTCCCTATTTCAACTAAGCTTTCTTTTTTGAAAGCAAAAATATGCAAGATGTTATGATCTTAGATATGAAATTGGATAGTTGAAAAGGTAATTGGACTGAGAAAAGAGACAATTGAGCAACAAAGTGGGATTTTAATAAGAATTTTATTGAACTCTTGAATTTGAGTACAAGCTGTAATTGAAATAGAGGAAGAAGATAAGAGTTTTTGGTAATGAATTCTTCAAAAGCTCGATATCTTCATCCTTAATCTACTCTCTATATTTGTACTAATTCAACAAGTAAAAGAAAGTGAAATTACAAGGTATTTAATAAACGATAAAGATAACTCTTCTGCAGAACTTCCTGATGAATCTGTTACTCCAACGACCTCTTTATTCTTCTCTATCACCTCTCCAGTAAGCACAATTGGAGCTAACCATTGCTCTTTACAACTCTTCTCCCATCAGTCTCTTCAACTGGACAGAACTTCTCAATGGCATTTGATTTCTGAGACACAGCGGTTGGGCTCTTCCTTTCATTTGGGCTATGAGTTGCAAAGCCCATCCTCTTCTCACTCAGCCCAGCTTCTTTAATAAAACGAGTACCGAGCTGCTCCTGTATAATGGCTACTTCAGCCTAGTAGTTAGCAGATGCTAGCACAAGATGAAACCTGTTAGCAGATCTGTGCTGGGTTCGAAGTTTGCAGGAATTTGCTAAAGTTGGACCTGTTATGTTAAAATAATAAAATGTAATGTAATTAGTAGTTTTTTGCTCCATGTTATCCTTGGACGTTGTTGTATGGAAAATATTTGAAAAATGGTGGGTAGTGGGTGTTGGTTGTAGATATGAGGGGTGCTCGAAATAGAGTAAAGGTTAATTGAATTATTACGAAAACCCTTGAGTTGACATAGTTTATTGATTTGCTGATGTATAAAATTTTGCCTGCTTTTAATCAGGTACGATTAGAGAATAAAGTCTCTATTCACAGTGGAATTTTATGCTTGAGCCCAAAAACTTTTACCATTATGGGAGGTATAGTAGAAACACTTTTTGAAGAGTGGCAGATGAGTCAAAAATATTCAGGATACTCTCGTACTTCTGTTAAATTATCTTCAAGTGAAGATGGGGAGGGCCCGCCACCTTTTGAGAAATTGCATGCTGAGTCAAACCGTCAGAATAAGATCCAACAATCTCATGGTATTGCTTCTTCTTTTTCGTTTCTACCAGTAGAGAGGCTTAAAGTCAGACTTATATCTTGAACAAAACCAATGACAGAAAATACAATCTCAGAGATGAAAAAGAAAGGCATTGTGTACCATACTAGTTAAGATCCACAATACTGCTACCATAATGGCAAGTACAGAGACTCCAATACAAACCTACCGATTAAAGAGGTACACAATCAAATACGATCTGACAGTCTCATGGTATTGCTTCTTCTTTCTCGTCTCTGGAAGTCGAGAGGCTTAAAGTTATACCTTATATCATGAAACAAAACCAATGGCAGAAAATACAATCTCTGAAATAAAAAAGAAAGGCATTTTGTACCATACTAGTTAAGAAAATAGTGCTACCATAATGGCAAGTACAGAGACTCTAATACAAACCTACCAATACAAGAAGTACAGGATCAAACAGATTAAAATAAGATGTGGTTAGATATTGGAGTCAAGCCATGCATGAAAATCTATGTAACCTAACTACATGGAGCTCGTAGTCAAATTCTGTTTGTACATTGCAGATTCTAGTTATTCTGAAGGTGAAAGCAGTCGTGGGAAGCAAGTAGCTGATGGTAGATACAATCCTAAAGATTTAAAAACAGGCATCATACCAACGGAGTCAAAGAAAGGCCCGTGCACCAGTAAAGATGCGGAAAGAAATAATGATGCATGTACTAGACCTAAAGAAGGTTCGCAAATACAGTTCTGATACTTTGATTGCTTCTCCTAAGAAAGGGCATAATCTTGTTATCCTATAAACCTCAAAATTGAGCTTATCGTTTAAACCCATCGAAAATAAGAGTTGTACATAAGCATACAGCAAATGAAAAAGAATCTTATAAACTATTATAGTATGAAATATTTGCCATATCATATGTTCCTCTTATTGCTTAGAACTTCCTTAATTTTCTCTATTTTTATACTCATAATTTTTTTTACTAAATTATACTCATAATTGTATCGCTGCATTCTTACAATTCATTCTTCAATTACTGGTCGTACTGTGTTGTGGAGGATTTTGAGGAAGACAGGTGAGTGTTAGTTTTGAGATTTATCTTATTATCTAGACTTAAGTGTTTCACATAAACTTATTAAAAACGGATAACAGAATATACATAATGGAATTCTGATACACTTGTAAATATTGTTGAATTTTTCAGCAATTCAAGTGATCCCTGTACAAAACCAAGCTGCGGCACAGAAATTGCTACAAAAAATGCAAGACCCGAATGAAGGCCGGTATGGCAGGGGTGGACGGTATAGAGGTCGAGGCAGAGGCAGAGGCAGAAGCAGAGAGGAAGAGCAACCAGTTTTCACACTAGAAGAGTGGGAAAAGAGAGATTCTAGAAATGCCCCTGATACAAGCCATGATGAGGAGATGGCTAGGCAGCTACAACACCAGATGGATTTAGAAGACTATGAGGTCCTTATTCTATATATTTTTCTTTTCTTATAAATAAAACTCTTCAATATGTAGTGCATGTTTTAATTGTTTTCTAGTTGTGGTTAGTTGGTTACCCATACAACTATATTTGGAATTTCCAGTGTCATCCACTTTTTTTACTCCTTTCGGTTGTTTCTTTCTTTTCCTGTGAGTGAGCTTAAGGTGAGGTCTGATAGCTATAAATGTTGAGTTCCATTAGAAGGTAAAGAAAGAAAAGAAAAATCAATCCTTGTTTAGAAATATCTCAATGTTATATGGGTAATTTCTGGTATACTGGTCAAGTAGCTAGTGTTATAGTAATTGTTGAATTATCAAGTAGCTTATTTTCTAGTGCTATGTGCTATATACCAGTTCTGACACCATGACAACAAAAGAATTTGAATACCTTTATAGTTTATAAATATTATATTGTCAATGTGCAAAAATTTAATCTACAGGAAATTGGAGCTGCAAATTCGGAGGCAGATCAGCTAAGAAATAGTATGTTCAGTTTTAGTGGAGGTGGTGAGAGCTATGAAGGGAGAGAAGATTTCAGAGGAAGAGGTAGAGGAAGAGGTCGGGGTAGGGGTAGAGGTCGGGGGAGAGGTAGGAGATACTGATTTTGTTTAGGATCCCTTATTCAGTAATTGCTTTTTTACTTTTGGAATTTGTTATTTTAGTCTGATTGTAATGTGAATATGTGATATTTTCCTTGTTAAGCTTTCAGTGCAGAAGTACAAATAGAAGGCTATCTTTTAGCTGGTTCTTGATAAATTTTCCCAGCATAAATACTTCTGTTAAATTATGGTTTTTGAATAGGAGCAAGTAATGGTCTTCTTAGTAGATCATGACCAATTTGGAGATAATGTCAGAGATCTCTGTTGAGATTATTGAAGTCAGGCCGAAGTTGACAGAAGAAGGATATGCTTCTATTTTTTATTTTTATCGATTAAGTTCTAAAATAATAAATCATTATGTAGGGTAACTGCAATAGAACCTTACAGCATTGATACAACAAATACTATCTAAAACCTGTACATTGTAATAACTAAAACAAGAGGCATACTAGTACGAAAAACCCACGACCTGCGGATGTCGGAACGAATTTGTGCTGCGCAGATTAATCAACTGTCACATTGTGACATCAACGGTTCTTCCTGAATTATCAGTGGTCTCGATCTTTAATCACTGCATGTAGAAATGCGATTTTGTGTATGCGCGATCGAAGCTTCGAAGGCGTGACCTCATATACTTATCTTTTACATGTTTGACGTAACAAAGTTGCTGCATTAGAGCATCTCTAAAACTTTAGGAGTTTTTAATCTGATGTGGCAGTTTCTAAATGAGTTTTAAAAATGTAGATAAATTTCTTATTTAGAAATTTTGCTTAAAAGTTTCTTATTTAGCAATTATGCTTTAGAGCATCTCCAATAGAGCAATTGAAATTAAGTGCTAAATAGTAATTGTAGAAATTTTAGAAATTAAGCAATTCATTTCTACATTGATACAATCAAACAAACAATCGAAAATTAAACACTTAACCAATAAAAATTGAACATTTGACCAACTCATCTTTAAAAAAAGAATAGTCATAATTGCTAAATAAGCAATTCATTTTCATAATTGCTTAATAAGTAATAGCCATACAATCCAACAATTACAAAACAATTGACACATAAACATAAGCAATTGCTAAGCAATTACCAATGTAGATGCTCTTAGAGTTTATAAGCTATGCCATTGCTTATCATTGATTAAAATTGATCGCTATCATAATATTGGTAATATTTGCTGACGTGCCAATTTAAAAACTCTAACTTTTTCAGTTTTAGAGATGGAGAGTTTAGAAATTAAAAAAAATTAAATTCCTAAAATTGATATGACAATAATTAGAAACTTTAAAAATTTCAGAGATGAAGATGCTCTTATAATCTAATAACTACCATAGCATCTCCTTTTTTTTATTTTTTAAGACATTTTTTAAATGAATTTGAGCGATATAAATGAATTTCTTATTAACAATTCTACTTCAGAGTTTATAAGTTCTGGTGAGATTTAATCATAAGTTAAAATTGATCGAACTCTTATAACACTAACAATATTTGCTGATGTGATAATTAAAAAGTTCAAACTTTTTAGTTTCAAAAATGATGAATTTTGAAACTAAAAAAAATTAAATTTCCAAAAAATAATGTGACACTTCAAAAAGAGTTTCATGAAATTGGCAAATTGCTCTAAGACTCACTGCACGTTTTGTTACATTTTTCGTATACAGAGAGATTCAGACTTTAAATTGAAGAGGTCTCTCAGCGTGAACTACCTGCAGTCAGCGTTCTATCTTCGCAACGAATTAATTCTCTTCCATTTTTTTAGTTCCCAGTTCCCACTTTTCCCTTTCTCTTTAATTCCGAAAACGGATCTTGATGGAGATCTACTCGATGGATAGTTTTCAGATCCGTTTCTTCGTCTCCCTCGTGATCTCTGTTCTGATCGCCATTAGATCGGTCAAACGCAAATCCGTCGATTTCTCAGCGGTTTTGTTGGTATACCAGTTTTTATCACGCACATGATCGCTGGATACAGGTTCTTCTCTATTTTTCTTACTGAAGTTTTCGTGCTTTAATTGGGACTTTTAGTGATTTCTCTTTTTCATAAGCGTGATTCGTGCACAATTTAAGGATTGCAATTCTGGTGCTAGTATTTTTCTTTACTTCATCGAAGGTTACTAGAGTAGGAGAAGAGATGTAAAACTCACTATTTTTGACAATTATATTAGTAAATAATTATCTTGTTAACAATAAAATTTATCCCTAATTAAAATATTAACTCTAATCTAGCTTAGAAAAATACCTACAATCTAAAACTCTTGATTTGAAATTTAAAAATTTCCGAATGATAAAGAAGAAGAAGATTCGTCCTTTCCTATAAAGAAGTAAATAATTAAAAATATCATAATGTACTTGTAACAAAAATTTTATATGCAAATTGAGAAGGTATATAAAAGCATGAAGTTTCATTTGATTATAACAATAAAATCATCAATATTATAACTAACTTTAACTAATTATATAACCTATGTGAATAATTTTAATAAACAAAAATTTAACTCTGAAATCCTGTAACGAGTTATACGACCCAACCCAAACTCAAAATCGACAACCACACAATAGCCTACACGGTCTAGACCTCAAATCACCTACTCACATTTAATTAAACCATATAAACTTAATAATATGCGAGCGGGCACTGAGCATGACCCAATGGGTCATCCATGAAGAATACAACGGATGACTACACAACAGGACACACATGCAGAGTCGCAATAAAAGGGAACCAACAGCACAAAGGGAGATCCCTTGGGTTTCTCTCCAAGACCGATTCCCTGTGGCGATGTTGTTGTGCCCTGACGATGTGGGTCAAGGCGGGTTAACAGTCGAGATTGAAGGACTAACAACACCAATGGGCACCAGAGATAGAGGGATTGACGAACTAGAAACCCCTGCCCTGCTACTAGATCTTTGCGATCGAATACAATGTCCTTTTTATATGGTGGGTCAGCGTATATTGGATAACGGGTCAAATCATGAAGTGTAATGAAGTAGAAGTTGCAGGGCATCCGTCTGACCCCTGCACAACTCTCTCCATTTCGCCTTTTCCCACGCGCCTCTCTGCCTCTTTCTCTGTGCACCCAGAAAATCCGGGTCTCTTAGACCCTTCCCGAGACACTCTCTCTCCCCTATTTCTCTTCTCTGTCAAATCTCTCTCACCCCTCTCTTTTCTCTCCTTTCCTTCTCTCTCACCGTCATTTCTCTCCTTCTCTCTGCACCTCACTCTCGCGCTTCGCATTTATCACCCCTGTCATCTCCTTTTCGTCCTTCCCCTCATCTCTCTCACTCGTTACCTCTCAGATCGTACGATCCACCATTAATGCCCTCTCATTTTCGCTCGCCCTGTCATGTCCCTCTGGAAGCCTTAAATGGCTGAGGATCGTACACTCCTCACCCTCTCTCTAGAACAGATGCTCTAGGCCCTCAAGTACCTGCTCCTACTGTCTTGTCGTTCTTTTCGAGTTCGCAAACCTCACAACATTCTATAAAACCACTGATGCTGCACCTCCTCTCTCCTTACTGGATAATCGTTGTTTCTCATGTGTTGAGACTATACTCGAGAGAAAACTGGTAAGAACAGATAAGAATAATGTATAAGAAATGGGAGGGAAGAGGAGGTAGCAGCCAGTTCTGAAGAAGTGGTGGAGGTTCCACATTCAATTGCTGATTTCAATACCTTCAATGCTTGCATTTCCTTCCTTACTGGTAAATAAAATGAAACCCTAGACACCCATATCTGATTTCTTGTGCTGTGTCTTGGCTTCTCTTTTGTTCTTGCTTGGTCTATGGTTGCTCTGTGTGTTTTGTATGCTTGCGTGTTACTCTCTCTGATATACGTACTGACGTGGGTAGCCTTGATCTGTAGTCAGAATGAACTTGTTGTACTAACACCCTTGATGACAGTGGCCATCGAGCCATTGTCGGTGATTTGCTTTCTGGTATAAAGTTTGTGATATGGACCAGTGCCTTAAAGATTGGGAAAATTTGGGGATATCGGGTGAAAACAGGGGTGCTCACAGGCACCCCATGCTTTCTTAAGGGTTGTGGTGTCCAACTGGTGCACTGGTAGTGTTGTCTTACCAGTATCGGGCATCTGTACCAGTGCTGGTACAGATTATACCAGTACTGGTAAGGGATTTTCGACGTAAGGCCTATCTGTGATTTTGGTTGTCTTGGTGGGTTCTGGGTTCTGTGGCAGGCCGAGATTATTGGGCCCATAAATGGGTTCGGGTTTTTCTGACCTTAAATGAAACTCAGTACATAATAATAAATGGGCCTTTAGCCTTTGGGCTTTTGTTCCCTTGCTGAATAATAAATCAAAATAAGTAAATAAAATAGTGCTGGGTATTTTTGGGCCTTGACCCTAATTTGGGCCGAAATAGGTATTACAGCAGATACTACAAATTAGAGGTCTAGCCTAAAAATACTTCGTCACTAGACCCGAAAAGAAAAGGTTCGAGAAAGGTAATTGGGAAATGACGATTATAAGCCCGTGCAGCGAGAGCTACGGCGATGACGTATGAGTCTCGGGCTTCCGATCCCACTCAGGATTAACACAAACCAAACATAAAATTAAAAATAACCAACTTGAGTTTCTATATATTTTCTATACTATATTTATCACAATAAACAATATAACATATAATATACGGCTCAGTTACATAGTAGGATAGTAGTTGACACGACGTCGTATTTGACAGGATGACACTTGATTTATTAATAATGCGTAACGAATAAATTAAGTAACTAAACTTGACATAATACTAAACAATATAATTACGTAATTATAAGTGTTACTAAGTGTAATGTATAGATATAAATATATATATATATATATATATATATATATACACATAAATATATATACAAAATAACCAAATAATAAATTACATATATACGAGCATGTATATAAGTTTATATATATGATTATATGTTTATACATATATATATATATATATGTATATATATACTTATGTATGAACTTATATATATAAATATATATTTAATTAAGTACACTCGAATCACCACCAACCATATTGAACTAAGTATAATTATATAAATAATATTATATATTGATCAATTTCTCTATATATCACATAGAATATATTGTACACCTAAACTACGTATGAAAAACACTCGAATATCTAGAGTAAGATGACTAATTAATTATAATACATATAATACCTTCTAGGCGATACATATAAGTATATAAGTAACATTAATACAATACATAAAAATACACATAATTATGACTAAGTAAATATTTAAATTCAATGATAGATATATATTGATCAATTCCTCTATAAACGCATAACTAATATAATTACACATATTCGTTAGTATATAATTAACTATTTTTGTTTCTTCTTTTGATTAGTTAAATAATAAAAGTCCAACTAAAAGTAGTTGATTTTATAACATGCTTTCATCGTGATGTGTTATTTACATTCTTTGTCTTATCGTCCTGACCTCACATTGAATAATGAGAATAGTAACACACTCAGAACCACATTTAAATAAAAAAGACAGAAACAAGTGATTGTGCCCACACTCACTGTGCAGCCGGGAACACTGCACGCAAGACTTGACTAAGTAATAATATTGAATAAAATAAATTAGGAGCATCAAGAACGTCTCAAACGCCGTTACATTGTCATTTGATTTCACTTAATATGTTACAAGTCCCTCGACTAATTAAACAAACTCGAAATAAATAAATAGGAGACCTAGTCGACTCGGACCCGCACACAGGGGACGAGACTGACGCAGCTGCATACGACGCTGAGGTCAGCGTGGACGCAGCAGATCCTTCGATAGATTAGCTAGCACTTCTTTCCAGGTGTGGATTCCTGGGGATTATATTCCTTTCTCTTTTTATAGGACCAACCAAACTTACCTAAATTGAATTGTAGTACCAAACTACCGAACAATAACTAATCAGGCCCGTAGATCTTGAACTGTCATAAATTCATATTGGTAACTGAACCAACTATTTGGACCAACCTGCATTGCATGTCACCTGCATTCATATTGCATGTGAGATCTGTTATATGGATTGTATAGGCTATTAGACTACTTATAAGTAGATGCGTATCAAATATTATTTATATATTCTCGTTGGGAGTGATGAGAGTCGGGCCGGTGAGTCTTAGCTAGGACGGATGTAGTCTAGGGGCATCGTGAGGATGGATTACGTACGGTAAACGGATTCGCCCGTGGGGTCCATTTCTCGGGATGTCCCTAAGGACATTCGACCACTGCTCACCATCGATGACCATCACTTGGTGGCTCGTAGTGCCAGTTCGAGTGTTTGATTTTCAAGATCCTTACTAGTATAAATATTATAATATCTTCCTGAGTGATTAAGGTTCGGTTTCTCAGTTTAGAGTATGTGTGTCATATGTGACGTATTGGAGCTATTTCGTTCTTTATATTTCTATTAGCCGATGTTTCGGGATCTTCTAATATTCGAAGGACTTCCTCCTTTGGCCCCTGGTTGGTACAGAGGAAGTCTAGGGCTCCCCTTTGGCCCCTGGTTGGTACAGGGAGTTCCTTTTTATTATTGTTACTCAAATGGGTAGTCGGTTCCTTATTTCTGTATGACGGCTGAGACCGAGAGTTTAAATTTATTTTCTTATCTTTTGTGAGGGTAGGCTTCTCGGTTCGCTTTTTGATCGAGTGTGTGCTTTTATAGCCGCTCATGCATTTACCAGGGCGTTTCGTTCTGGAAACTCAGATTTTAGTTAGGCCGTGGTTGATTTGAGACCTGTCCAACGATTACGTTGGGCCCGTGGTTGATCTGGGACCCGCCTAACAATACCCTTAGGCTTGTGGTTACGACCCGTCTGAGGGGGCGAATCCTGAAGTTCTACACCCGGGGTTTTCTAATTTGACAAATCCTTTCTTTGTCTGGAAGCCTTGATGTTATTCACCTTACTATTTATATATACTATTATTCCTCATATCACTTTTGGATTTCTTTCTCGTTTCGTCTGTTGGATAGACTCATTGTTAAAAATGTGAAATGGCTAACTGATGCATATTTAGGTTATAATTAAAACTCAGTAAATGTGAAATGGTCCGACTTTGAATCAGATATAATCCCAAAGGCTGGACCTTAATCCACACTGAGTAAATTTTTATAATTTACTCACGTTCCACAGTTGGTTGTGGGGTCTAGGTAAGGAGCAGGAGTTCTTTTGCTGTCTAGAGGAGAGCGCTAGGATGGAGTCCCCAGCGTCTTCCGTTTTGAGGATCAATCCATTTGTTTTCTTTTATTCCTTTTTGTTAGGATTAGTGTGTAGTAGGTTAGCTAGGGTCGGTCCCACATCCTTTGATGGGATCGCCCTCTTTAGTATGTATTTTACTTTTGTTTTGCTTTCGCTGTAAACCTTGTATCCAGACGTTGGATTAATATATATGTATTTGTTGGATGTTCATGTATTGTGTGTGAAATGTGTGTGCTTTTTCTTATATTAAGTATAATAAACTATTCTTACTTATATTTCTGAGTGGTCAACTAAGTCTTTCGTGTACTAGAAATCAAGTACACGTGGCGGGATTTACACCCTTAAGCTTGTCATTATTTCTGGGGTGTGACAAGAGAAGAAGACGAACATAGATGCTGAGTTTAAGAAAGGAGGACTGCGCAACTGGTGAATTTTACTGATTTTTTGTTTTGTTTATTTCTTCAGTATTTTAATATTAAGGTGACAGATGAGCGACAGAGAGCGAAATTATACTCAGTGGGGTCAATGTTGTCTGTTTCAGAGATACTGGTAAACTAATCTCATATAGTTCTAAGGCAATCTTGCAAATTTTCAATGTAGTCATTATTATTATTAATATTTTTGATGAAAGTGGATATTTTCAACCAGTTTCTTACTTTCATTTAGAAACTATAACTGTTTTATGGTACCACACCCCCGCACCATAGGGAATAACCTACTGAAAATTCTATCAACTACCTTACAAATCTAATACCAATATTAGTCTGAAGTTAACAAAATCATAACAAAACAAAACAAAAATAATCTAGTGTATTCCTGCCAGTACCATGTCTACTCCCAGTACAAACCTATTTTGGCATCAATCTTTTCAGTTGGGTCATTAATACCACTCTATCTTTCACTCAAGCACTTTAAACCTTTTGAAGAGAAACTGGGCCAGCAGGTTAATTTCTATGCAGATGGATTTTCATGAACTGTGACCAATATTTATTTTGTCTAAAAACTACAATGTTTCTATGTTAGACTGTTTTTGGTAAGTTTTCGGAAGAAACAAGAATGAATATAATACTTTTGTGAACTCCATTTTGTATTGATTACTATAGTATTTAATTCATAGATAAAAATATACTGACAGGAAACAAGTATTGGCAAATAGTGGCATTGCAACAGTTTTAGCGATAACTATTGCATCTATAACTGGAGGAGAAGATAAGTGTTTAGATACAAGCCACTCGAAACTAATAACTAGGCTTCTAGGAGGTATTGTCGGCCATTATGCATGCTCTAATGGGGACACTTGGTCATCAGAATTGGGGATCATTAGCAACTCCCAACCGCGTCTTATTACGACATTCAAGGTACACATTTTTGTTGTTTTATGTTACAATGAAATTCTTTATCATCCTATGCTTTAAAATAAAAGGTTGCATTTATAGTATTAGACACAACTTGTGTGCCCCTACAGAACCATTTAGACATCTGATGTATTTAGATGTTCCTCTCATTTTTCGCATATAACAATAATGATAACGGGTATTTTGGTCACATTTTGAAGGGAAAAAGGGAAATCAATGGGTGTATAGAGGTTGGAGGATATTTATTTAATTTTATTTACTGTCATATTCTGAGGTCGGAGGATAAATATATATACATATATATTTTACTGTCATATTCTGAAAGTTTCTCTAGTTAGCTTGCAATGGTCTAGTGGAAAATCCTACAACTATGAAATATTAAAATCCTGGCACTGTGAGTTGGGTTTATTCATAAAGGTAGGTGCTTGATGTATTTCTGTTGTTGCTTGAACAGAAAGTTAAAAAGGGAACAAATGGGGGAGTTACAATAAGTGGACTTGCCGCAGCCGCAGCTGCAGGATGTGCAATTTAGGCATCTTTTGAGGTGAAGGAGGAGACAATTCTGATATTACTATGAAAATAGAACATTTTTGGCAAATCATGAGGGACCGGTGCCCCCTAAACCTCCTTGGCTCTGTCACTGCATACATACATGCTGTTTCCTGTTGCCTAATTGTAGTAAAATTGCAATGAGTGTTCTGGTAATGGCATCTAGACCATGCGTTAGTGTCAAAGCCCGTACGGTACTAGCATATAACAACTTTTTGTGCAACTACTACAGTCAGATAGGAATTAAATTCTATGTTTTTTTTTCCTGTTTCCATAGTGTTAACTACTCTACTGGTACTGTACCGTCTGTTGATTCCATAGGAGTGTTGCTATGTATTGTGCAGAGCTGAAAAGAAAAATACAAAATAACAATGACCAAAATTGATTGGTACAAATTATATACTACTGAAAAGATAGGACATGTGATGTCTTTATTTTTGTTTTCACTGAAGGTTGTTGGAAAAGCTGGTCCCACTGTGGTCAAAATTTCAGGGAGAGAGATTCTAGATAACAACAGTGTCAATGTGGTGTCGATACTGTTAACAACAATATTTACAGGGACCTTGTGTACCTACATTTTTTGAGGTTTTAGGATAGGTTTTTCCTACAGAGTAGCTTCTACCCTTTCTTTTAATTTTTGTTAGAGTAGCTATAGTTTTCTCAGTAGCAGGTAGTTCAATTAATTTTTTTGACTTTTCCTAATACACCTTCGTTTTTTCTATTAACAATAGATTGCTTCTTGCATTTTTTGATACAGGAGGTTACTTAGTCTATTTATCCGACATGTATTAGACAGTGGCGGATCCAAGTTTTTCGTCAGGAGTACGCACAATTTCTCTATAATAATATGAATTTTGTCAAAAACATTTAATATATTTGTATGTTTTACATAATTTGTTTGTCGCTCCCTCTTTCTAAAATTCATCTAACGCTTCATTCAAGTATTGTCTTTATAAATACCAAAATAAGAGAGATTATAAGCAATAATAGAACTTGGTTATCAAAATTGCACAATCATGTGATAAGGATGAAAATATATAGCTGTGAAGCCAGGAGATAGTGAATATAATAGGATTATACTAGTGGGATATTGTGTCGATAGTAGAGATTTGCTAATTTTGCAATTTTATTGGATTTTAGATTTAATTCAGGAGTGTATAAATTAGTATAGGGTTATAGATAGTCAGTCTGTAACGATGATTTTTTGTGTTTGAATTTTGTACTTCTTTTTCTATGAAAATGAAAGTAACAGACGCTCAGGCCCGGTCCTGACTCAGGACAAACTGGGCGACCGCCCCAGGCCCAAAAAACTCAGGGGCCCATTCTTGTAAAAATAAATTACACAAGATATAAAACCAATAACCCAATTCCAATTCTCAATTCGTGGTTCTATCGTTCTGCTGGCTCCACATATTCTAATCCACCTCCACCTCTATTCGCAATTGCAAATTCCCAAATCCCAAATTTCCAATCTGATGGCAAAACCTAACCCTCTGTCGTCACCGATCAATTCCCTCCTCTCGTTCTCCGCCGTCAACTACTGATCGCCAATATGTTCCAATTCCAACTGACAGTTGCTCAATGCTCGCTCTCTCCTTCTCTAGTTCCCTTGATCTCTTCTCTAGGCGAGTAGGTTACTAGGTTGGCCTGTAGGCGACTAGGCCTCCGTGGCTCTGCTGATCTGTTCACTGCCACTGGCCACTGGTATGGATTTCTAATTTCTTTCTTTATTTTGTTCTTTTTATGTAATGAATTTTAAATTTATTGTTGTAAAATTTCACCTTTCAACATTTGTTCTTTTGATCTGCTCACTGGCCACTGGCCACTGTTCTTTTTATCTGCTCACTTCCACTGGCCACCTCCGTGCTTACACTGTCAACATTTCACCTTAAAGTTGTAACTAACCAGTAACTTTTCTAGGTGGCGCAATAATATTTTAATTGCATATTGATTCAGCAAAATTGAGAGCATACACACTTTTACATCATTAGTTTGCCTTTTCTAAAAGCATGATAGATGCTACAAAAGCAAAGTACTCCCAATTGCATGCCGTTAATTTGCAAGGAATGTTTGAAATTGTTCTTCATACGGGCTGTGTTTCAGAGAACAAATTGGACCAGTTTTCTTCAATATGTTGATACCTAATTTCTCTAGTGCTGAAAACGTGAATTGTACCAGCATTTCAGTCAACTAAGTTTCCGGCTAATTTAGCTAAAGATGAACATAGAAATCAGTGAAAGTGGTAATGAACAGCGGAAACCGAAAACTTATTATCCATACTCATGACAATTTCAAACTTTGGTACAATTTTACATTCGAATTAGGCAGATAATTTAATGGTAATATGTGTAAATCAATTTTTGGGAGTTGTTTGATTTAATGCCTCACTGTTGATCTGCCTCACTGAATGATAAAGAAATGTACTTTCGTACATTTCAAACTTTGATACAATTTTACATTCGAATTAAGCAGATAATTTAATGGTAATATGTGTAAATCAATTTTTGGGAGTTGTTTGATTTAATGCCTCACTGTTGATCTGCCTCACTGAATGATAAAGAAATGTACTTTCGTTCAACATATCTATTTGATTTCACCATTTACTCACAAGTCACAATTGAGCTGCCACTCAGTAGAACCAATTTAGTTTCAAATATTTAGAACCCAATATGTAGCATACAGAGTACATGCTGCACTAATATTCAACTGATTCATCATTTATATTGCAGAGTGCTTCCGTTGAATTGGAAAGTTGGGATGCTAGGAATTTTAACTGCTACAGTGGATGATGCACTCATAGTATTAGTATTTCCCTTGCTATTATTTCGATCAAATTTTTATGAATTGTCATGTGATCAACTAATCAAGTGTTACTGTTTTGATTTTGTAGCTATGTGGCATTATGCAACAAGTCTTTTCAAGGCAAAAACATAGTATTATGATAACTTTTAGTTTCAATTTTTCTCTCTCCTTTATTTAGTTATTTATTGAGATTTTTTAGTTTCATAGTTTCAGGTTTTTTCCTTTATTGTGGAATGTTGTGTATTGCTCTTTTTTTAACTATAACAGTGCTAAATTTATGTGTGAAGATTAGAAAGTTATAATTTTTTAATAAATCTTATTCAATGTCATATCTATGTTGATATTTCTCGAGTGATGTTTTGAAAATTTTCTCTCGCCCCGGGTCTCAAATCACCCAGGACCGGCCTTGCAGACGCTTCTGCTTATTTCAAAAAAAATGAAAAACAAATTGCACTACATTATCATATTCTGAATGCATGTGAATAATAACAAACAACCAAAGAACCATTTATTAAAAGTACTATGAGATGTCATGTATCTATTAAAGTATTATTTTCATCTTTTGACAAGATATTGTTTCAAGAGTAACTCCAAAAATATTCTCATGAGAATCTATATTGTGGTATGTTGTTATGCCGCAAACTTACAACATCTACACATAATTAACAATTGAGTAATTAATCACTAACATGAATAATCAAGTATTAAAAAAGATAGAAAACTGGGATTATCAACCTCATGAAATCAGGCAAACACAAAACGAAACGAAACGAAAGTATTGCCAGATGTAGCCGTAAAATTAAAGAAAAAAGTGGGAGAAAATAATAGAAAAATTCTCTAAACTAGAATCAGATACGAAATCGAGTAGAAGAAATAGACAAAATGCTAAAATCTCAGTTAGGCAAGCGACACAATTGGAAGTAAGCACAAATTCGCCACTGACTTTAAGCAGAGTCGGGAGATAGGTATAGTCGATAGCAGAGTGAGAAGGAAAGAAGGAGGCATAGTCAGAGTCTGTGTAACGTGGCGAAATTAGAGAAAGGTAGGATCAGAACTAAACGAAGTTTGCAGAGCAAAGACTGGGATTTCTCAGGAACAGGCACTGGAGTTCTCCAGGGGTAGACACTAGACTTCATTGATTAAAATTTCATTTCATTTTCTAAGCTTCATAAAACAAAATTTAAAATCTAGGAGTAAGCACTTGCCTACCCCTGAGACCATATACATCCGCCAGTGGTATTAGATGTTAGTGTCAGAAACACTAACATCGTCCTAATTATATCTAGGAGAAAATAATATTTGTTTAAGCTAACAAACATATGGAAGGATGAAAAAGTCTTCCTCTACATTTAATAAAAATTATAACAAACACATTTTGCTGGAATGTAAATACTAAATACCATAATAGGTTTGCCGAAAAAATTGTAACCATGGCTCCCTATCAACAAGGAAGCAACAAATTTCACCAGATCCCAAGTAACTCGAATCTTTACTAGTAATGTTTTGTAAATACCATAAATTTCTGAAATCTCAAATAATTTTTAAGTTGGGCCGAATTTAGGTAATAGTAATTGGCCCAAATTATGGTGTTTGGGGCTTTAAAGGCCTTTGGTTTACTCCTTGTTGCATAAATGGGCCCACAGATCAAATGCATTTGTCAGATATTAAAATTACCATACTAATTCAGTACAATCATTATTTTTAGTAAAGATTAAAGAAACAATTACTCCTCGCTCCCATTCATCAATTATGACTCGACAATCACCACATTTGTCAGTAATGAGCGTGGGACATTAGCGTTGAACTTTGAAAAAGACAATATATCAATATATTATTTTTCTCTTGAATATGATGCTTTAGTTCAATCAAGATAAAATGGTATGATGCTTTATTATTGTAAGTTTAGTATCAATCAGTGAGATAAGGCTTTAACAACGAACCACAATAAATCATTCATCAATATTACAAACAGCGAATTCACATAGACGAATCCAAGCTTCCAAAAGATGCAAACATCACAAGTACAATCTTATTCAAATTGTTTCAATACTGATATTAACAAATATATATATATATATATATATATATATATATAACTTAACAGCAGCAGCAAAGGCACTCGAGGCAACACTCGCATGTCTCAAAGCAGCAGAAGCAGCAGCAAAGTGCAAAAAGGCTACAAAACAGGAAACAGAGAATATTAAAGACTGTTTCATAAACTACTGCAAAAATTTGGAGTATATTACATGCAAATAATTCTATGATTCTAATTTTGACCTGTCGTTTGAATTTGTGGTTTCCATCTAATACCTAATTGTATCACTATTCCCAACCAATCAGTGACAGGGTATCGGTTTACAACATTTTAAATCCAATATAATTTGACTTAATGTACTTGTTGTCTTAAGTCATTAATATATACTTTTTTATCAGGACAATTTGTAATGAAAATATTAGTAGATAATCTACTACTATTTAAACCAATCAAAATTCTGATTTATGCGTCATTGTTCTGGAAACAAATTTTGAAGAAATGAAAGAAACAGGGAGACTTTTCAAAGAGAAAGCAACCTCTCTTGACATGCATGTATCTCATGAGTAAATCAAAATTTATCATTTCTACATCAATTGGAAATAAAGGAAACCAACACAAAGAGTGTTTATCTTCATTGATACATCCAAATTGCAACCACATCATTATCATTATCAATTTTTTTTTATTCATTGTCCGTAAGCTTACAACACACACCTACAAACAAACCAGACCTCTCCATTAAGACCTTATGTCTCACCACTATACTAGGTATGACTTGGTAGTCATTATCATTATCAACTATGTATTTGTAATCAAATCTATTATATATTATAAATATTATATTATAATATATATTATTTATTATAAAACTGTAAGTTTATTGAATACTATTTTTATTGAAATATTTATTCATACATTTTAATACATAATATGATTTTTTATTATTTTATATATATTTCGTCGTATTCTAGTATTTTGAAAAATAACGTATCGCTGCACCCGCACCACATCGGATACGATATTCGTATCCGCACCACATAGCAAGTAGATAATTGTCAGCCAAAAAATATTTTTGCATTATTGAAAGTGCTTTAATATTCTTTTTCATAAAAAAATTCCGTGCCTTTTGTCATCCCACATGTGTATATCCTCTAAAGAATAGTATCAATGTAGTTAAAAGAAAATAGTATTTACTATATACCTCCCTTGGCGAGAAAACAACAACAACAAAAAGAGATAAATTTTAGTTTGAAGGAATTTATTGTTGGAATTGAGACAACGTTGGAGATGGACAGTAAGTTCACGTTTCCGTTCTATTTTGTTTTGTTTCAAACACATAGTATGGCGATTTGTTAATTGAATTATAATTGTAATTGTTTGTAATAGTTTAAGGTTTATGATTTTATGCTCATACTCTAAATTAAATTACATCAAAATTAAAGTCCAACATTTACATATTTGATAAAAATATTAAATTATAATTGTTAATTTAAAAATAATTAATTTTTAGTTCAATTAATTTATCAAGGAAGAGAGAGTACTAAAACAAAACCCTATTTATTTTGTTTAAAAATTCAACAAGAGAACTTGTGGTTCTCATCCCAACTTATTTTGCTTAAAAAATCAACACTAGAACTTATGGTTCTTGTTAAACTTCCTGCGCATGCTTAGACACGAAAATCCCCACACCACAACACACATCTCAGTATCTCACAATAACACAAGCACGCTCAAATTAGGGAAGGAAGGAAAGAAAGAAAGAAAGAAAGAAAGAAATAGAATTAAAGTAATTACCAGGCATAGAAGCAACCCTTCTCCTCATGGCGCTTTTGCACGTGCTCAAAGTAACCCATTTCCTGTGCACTTGGTGGATACATCTCTTCTTCTCTGTTCTTCTCAACTAGACACTAAACAAAACGAAATAAAACAGGTACGTAATATATGAAACAGAGAGAGATATGGTAATGTTATGCTTTGTATCAAATGAGATGCTTCAATCTTGCCTTATTTATACGAGAGGAATCACTTCACAGGTCCTTTTATTTGACTATACCCTGGTCTTTGTACACCTTCAGACTGACATTTTTTTTTAACTTCCATTTGTCTTAAAGGTGTACGTAGTCAAGGTCCAAGAGCACTATAGCTTTTTGAATGGTTTGGGATGGAACATCCTGCCCGGTTGTAACTGGGTTAACGAATACTGAACAAAAAAAAAATAAAAAAATTAATATAAGATTCCGTGTATAGTTCTCTCACTTTAAAAGAACTGGAGACTATTGTGCCTCAACACAAAACTCATGGAGGGAAAATTTTCATAAAGGGCTTTTTAATGAATCGGAGTAAACATAGTGACTTAGCGTTTTTGAAAATTATTACAAGTGGCTAGAAATGCGATTATTAATCGTGTCCCTATAATCAATGCAATATTTTAATGCTTTTCTCAACTTTTTCTCTTGTCTGGACTCCATTTACTGTCCAAAATTAATTACCATCAGGAGCGCTACTAATAATCGTGCTCTCATAATATCTCAAATTTTTATCTCTGCTATATTAATGATAATATTGAACACCAAATATAACTAATGATACTAGTAATAATAATGATAGCTAAATTAATAATGATAATGATAATAAAATTAAAAAAATTAAAAAATAAATAAATAATGATAGCAGTAATAATAGTAATAATAATTATTATAAATTTTATAATAAAAATAATAATAATAATTACAAATACAAAGATTACAATACTAATAATACTAATAATAATAAGGATAATTTAGTTATATGTCATTACATAATCATCCAATTGTCAAAATATCACTACATAACATAATATTAGTTATATGCCATTAAATTTAAATGAGTTTATATTTATGTCATTATTCTTATTTTAACATAATTAAAAAATAAATAAATTTAAATTACCCAAAATACCATCAACCAACCATCCTCCTTCGCCTCCCTCTCTTCCCAAATAATGGAATCGTATCTGCTGCTCTTATTGGTTGTGTTTGGTTGTGGAGTAAATTTAATCCGGATTAAATTACTTACTCCAAGTTAAGGTAGAGTAAGTTAATCATGTTTGGTGGATTAAGCTAATCCACCTAAAGAGGTGGAGTAACTTACTCCGGTTTAAATTTAATCATACTCCAACTTACTTCATCAATTTTACTCCACGTTTGGTGGATTAAGTGTGGAGTAAGAGAGTTAATCCACCTCTTACTCCACAATCAAACACAGCCATTGAGCAAGAGCAGGATCCTGCTCTTCTGATCTGGACCGTTTAAATTTCAGATTTAAAACTTATAAAATATACAACCTCTCTGTTTTCCATCTGTGGACGGTCTGATCAAAATTGGACGGTCCAGATCAGAAGAGCAGGATCCTGTTCTTGCTCAATAAGAGCAACAAATACGGATCTCCAAATAATACAGCTTCGTATATAGTTCACTAGAAAGGTGGCTTTTCAATGGTTTTGCTTCTAATTTGCCATATAATTCAAAATAAATACAAGACACTGTGGCATAGTCTTATTTAATTGGTTCATTATTTGAGGAAAGGTAACCAAAAAAAGGCAAGTAATATTTTCTCAATCCCAATAGAAAGACAATGGGGCAAAATGCAGTACATAATTTGAGGCAAAGAAAGAAAATGTCGCACAATTTATCGAGTGTAAATTTGGTTTGTGAAATGCGAAGTAGTAAATTAAGGTGGCAGTGAGGGTAGGAATAGATCATACATACCAGGTTTAGACATTGGAGAGATTTATTGAGCCTTGTTGCATTTGAGAGGAAGAAGAGATGAGAGACGTAAAGCGATTGGTGATTGAAGCGACGATTTATCTCTTCTCTTCGATTGGTGAATGAAGGGGGAAGAGAGGAGTTCAGAAATAACCAAGCGAATGAGAAGCTTGAGGGGGGCAACGATTTAGAGAGAACCCGATATTTCACCTATCGAATTAATAGAATCTGAAATGTGACTGTGATGCGCATCTTTCTCTACGATCCAGATCGTGGGTGGAGGAGGAAGAGAGGGAGGCTCCTAGGAGGAGTTATTGGGTTGAGTGTATTTTGGGTATTTTTGAATTTATTCATTTTTGAATTTTGTTAGAATAAGAATAATGACATGAATATAAACTCATTCAAATTTAATGGCATAAAACTAATTTATGTTACGTAGTGATATTTTGACAATTAGATAGTTATATAGTGGCATATAAATAAATTTTTCTAATAATAATAATGATATCCGATAAAATGAATATCAATATTATTAGTACAAAATATATTATTGTTTGAGACTAAACAAGAAATAAGAATGGTCTAGTGGTTGAGTGCAATTGCTTGAGGTGCTTAGGTTGGAATGATTTGAGTTTGAATCACACTAGGTCAATCTTTTTTCCAATAATATTAGGACGTCATTATTAGTCGCACCCCTATTTAGGTGAACTTCTGCTCAGCAACCTGAGAGCTCTCAGATTTTTGTGAAACTAGGGACGCGACTATTAATCGAGCCCCTAGGTTTGGGCAATATGGATCCACTAGTCAGTGAGTAGTAGACATTAGGAATGCTACTATTTGTCGCACCCCAGGTTGTCGCCTTGACTCGACTACCCAGGTTCAAGTTGTCCATGAAACGACGATTGTCCTATCTTCCTTGTACACCCTTGTGATAATTGGAAGTGCGACGGTTCAAACAAATGAGCTACTGGCATCATACTCTTTCAAACCTAATGGGTTTATTTGAAATTCAAGTGATATTGCTAGTAGATAGTATGATAATGTTATGATCAGATTGAATTATGAGAAGAGAAATCAGGATGTTATTTGGATAATGATCATACCAGTCAATCGAGCAAAAAAGTCTATCTAGAGTTCAAATTCATCAATCTAGGATTTGCTCCAAGGGAAAAGAGATGTGCTTTGTGTCTCAAAAGAATCAACGAGAGGAGGAGAGTCGTATTCTTAGGTTGATTTCTTGCAAGCAATCATCTGCTCGACAAGATCAATGGTGAGAGAAATCACATAAAACAATAAGGAAAGATGATACGGGAGAGAGAGAGAGAACAAAAAGTAAAATAAAAAATTATCGCCGAGGATAAAACAAGAATTATTTAGCTATTCTGACGCGCTACAAAACACATTCTTCATGTATTTCATATATTCGGTGGTATAGTGGAAGAGTCTATTTCAGTTACTATTTCGATTTTCTAATTTGCGTTTGGCACCTCTTATGTACCGAATAGATCTTATCCTCATATTCCATCGGAAATTTAGCTTGCCAAACGGATCCATAGATAGCACAGGTGCATCGATGTTTAAAATAATAACATCGATGCAGTTATAATAATTGAATTGGTCCTTAGTTGTTGGGTATGGATGAGAGCAACAGATGGTGCTCTCATAAAAACTCGTTGTTATTCTTAGTTTATTTTTTAAGTAAATGGAAAGGTGGAACTTGTACCTCACTAGTTTCAGAAAAGCTAGCAAAGTTCATCATGGAGCTGTTGTCAATCCATTTTTCTTCTTCTCATGTAGCGCATATTAGAATTAAGGAAAATGTTTCGTCGATCCGCGGAACAATATATGTTTATCGATACAGACTGAACACGTTCAATTGAGTTTCGACAAAACATTGCTGTTATTATTATGTATGTTATTTTAGTTGTTATGCATCTAATAACTGTTAAAAATACATGTGCTCAGTATTTTTTTTCTGCTGCCATAACTGAAGATTTTATCAAGGCAGCATAAAGAAGAAACTAATTGGGTTGAAGAGAATATGCTTTCGAATAAGTAAACGATGCCATTATTTTCTAGATGAGCTGCTGCATTAAATATGATGCTGATTTTTTTAAAGTAAAAGGATTTGAGTGACGAAAGCACTACATATTTTGATAAAAGTAAACAAATTGGAATTATATTTTCTTAATAAGAATTCTCCAAAGACATTGGAATTAAGATATCTTCACAGAGAAATATTAAAAACTTCTTCAGTTCACCATGATCATAATATTCTCTGAGTATTAAATTGAAGTTAGCTTGTGTAAATTCTTTAGATTTAATGAAAATAATCCAAAATTTTGGTCTCGCTCTTTAATTTCTTAATTTTTTTAATAATATAAATTAAAGGAGAACGGAATTGGAAATTGGAAAATTTTACAAGAAGTTAACAGACAATGTGTGATCCATATTACTAATTATGGACTAGCTGCATATAATTTTGCATGAGTTAGATTAGGTATACTCATAAGTAAATCATTTGATTGCGCACATATGATTTAATTTATTGGATCATTGAATAACACTTTCTCTGCTTATAATTTAATAATTATGTTTTATCTCTCCAGTCAATTGAAGAATAGAAAGAATATAATTTATTGATCTAATGATTTAAATCATGAGTGCACAATCAAATATTACACAAATGAATGTACATAACTCACTCCAATTCGCACAATCAAATGATACACTCATAAATATACCATTTGATTGTACACTCCTATTTCACAGTCAGTTCCCATATATTCATTGTTTCAGATTACTAAATAAATAAAAGGGTCTTACTAACTATCGTTAAGAAATTTTTGCGAGATTTTCATTAACAACAGAATTGATATTTTATTTCAGTTGAAGGGTTGAAACATTTTAAATTTTTCTGGACAAAATTATACAGATTGACACTTTTTTGCTATTGGATTGATATTTTCTTCGCTGAAACGTTGACACTTATTTATTTCCTGCATATGTGGTGGTGTTATTCTATCGATGGTGATTTTTAGTTATCCCTTATGTTACCCGGTTCTTTCAATATTCAGAAGAATCGGTATTGGATGCGTATCGGGTGCGGGTGCGGTTTCGATGTGGCACCGGTGCGTATTGGATGCATCATGTCTTTCAATACCCAGAAGAATCGGTATTGGATGTGTATCAAGGTTTGGCTGGTTAGGTACGGTCTTGGATGTGACTGGGTGCGGCTCGAGTGCGGTCTCAATTGCGACTGGGTGCTTATTTATTTGCTTGTTTTTGTTTTTAAATTTATTTGTTTATAATACTTTTATTTTAAATTTATTATATATGGCCGCATATGTATACAAGATTTTTTGAAATTGAAGTATCGTTACATCCGCACGTATCCGATACGATACTCGCATCCGCACCTGTGCAACACAGGTTTTCCCTAAACAAAATGTTCTGTTCTTGGACTATATATTAAGATGTGCATAATTTTTTTCACCATCTTCTTTTTTATCATATATATTACCCATCTTGAGTTGAGATGTAGGGTAGGTGGAGGCAGCATTTTTTTTTAAAAAAATAAAAAAAAATACTGAAGGTACACTAAGATTTTTAATTTGGAAAATGTTCTGTTGATTCGTCATCGATCTCGTCATCAATACACACTAGACGGATTAGTTGGTTCCGAAGAAAAGTTATTGTTGTTATTATGTATGTTGTTTCTATTATTATGAATCTAATAATATGCATAACAATTCAAATAATGTGCATAATAACTTAATTAATTCGATTTGTGCATTTTAATTGTGTTATTATGCATGTCAATTATATTGCTATGATGCATCTGTTCATATTATTTTGCATATTAATTACATGCAAAATGACAAAACAGTATGCATAATAACCAAAACAGCATACATAATAACTATAACAAAGTTCAAATAATGCAATTGGATTCGTCAAGTATGCATCGATGAGCGTACTGATATATGTTTTCAGTATAACATCTAGTCAATTAGATGCGTAATAACAAAAACATCATGCATAACAACAAAAACAGTATGCAAATAGTAAAAATAACATGCAAACTGAACTCAACTGAACCCGTTCTGTTGGGATTGATGGTTGATCAATTATATGTTCAATATGTCAGCTCCCTTTTAATTTTCTCATTCTAATATCTCTAGAATGCAAAGACTTCTTTCTAGGCACAATTGGAAATAAGTGCAAATGGTAAGTTGATTTCATCAGTCCGTCAAGCTTACAATACACGGCAAAGCACAGATACATTGAACAAAACAGTTAGTAGAAAAGAAGTCTGTTCACATGGGAAACGATATATTGTTGTTGTTGACAATGCTGGGAGATATTTCAATGCAACAGGTGGAACTTGGTTTTCCTCAATTTAACTTGATTGGGATAAACTGAGTTGATTAGATAAATTAAGATGTTTCATGATTTTGCGTGATGTGAAGTATTACTACAATTAAAGAATGTCTGACCAAATCAATAAATAATTCAGAAAAAAATGCTACCAGATAACGACGTAAGGTCTACAAAAGAGTTGTTTATCAATCACATTAATACTGATATCATTTAAAAAAGAAACTTTGAATTCATAAAATTAGACAAATAAGATTCAGAAGTTGAGACGATCCTTCTAAAGTGTAGAAAGTAATCTAGCCCTCCAATCTAAGATAATGGTCAGGATAAATGACCCCCAAATATTACCGTACTGCTGAAGAGAACCTAAAACCTAGAAAAATGACACCATTGACAATTTCAAAGGACTTTGATGTGATAATATGAGCTTGCTTTAATTCAGAAGCCATGAAACACCTAACAGAGATGATAAGAAACACCTCGACGCGCACATGAAAGGACACACACACACACACACATACAATATATATATATCAGTACACAGTATGGACCAAAAATCCATAGTTTAAAGCATCAATTTTAAATAACATAATCATTTTAGAAACAAAATAAAAGAGATTAAAATAAGCAAGCACAGAAAACCCTCCTTGCTTGGATGTCAACAACAAGACTGACATATTTTACAGAAAACACATAGATCAAGACATCATTTTCTTAGACCAAATCATAATTTGCCTAGTTAAAGATAGGTTACCCACAGCGTAACAGAAAGAAATATTACCCAGCTTGAATCAACCATACCACTCACAGATTTCTCCATGCTTTCTAAACTCATCATGAGAAAATCTGCATTCTTTTCTTCAACAGCCTCCCTACCTTCAACACATACACACAAACGGAACAAACAAAATTGCCTCACTGCAAGCAACAATATGGCAAAATCATCAGTCCACACCAACCGCACCCTCCCTCCCCCTCGCACACACCCACACCAAAACAATCCATACACCAAGTCCCCATCATAACAAATATAAAAGAACTTAACAACAAAATAATATCCCTAAGCCACAAGAGGGGCTGCAGCAACCACTTGTGGAGGGACCGCAAAACTCAATTCAGTAACTACCCCTGGAGAGAAGGAGCTTCCATTGCCAGTACCATTGGCACTGAAATTCTCTAACCTTTCCCAAATGAGCCTTCGTCTCTCCTCAGTCGCGGCTTTCTTCTCCTCCTGTTCTGTAAAGCTGCTTTCGCAAGCCAATAGCAGGTTTTCGTCCATCTCAAAGAACATCTTGCGCACATTCATGGTGACATTAAGCACTGAGCGATTCCAGTGCCACCGAGCATTCCTCTCAAGTGCTGGGTAGATTAATGGCAGGATCACCTGCCGATTCTGTGAAATCATGCTCACCAAGTGGTCATTATTTGATAGAAATAATGACCTCTCAGCTACCTGCCAAATTAAAGTAAAACTCAAATATTATCTCATATAAAATGGGAGGCTTCTTTGAACTCAAGAGGAGGAATATTCACTACATTTGCATAATCTAATTTTTGATAGGTATCTAACTGTCTACAAGTTCAATTCCATATTATGTAACAAGCAAATGGTACAAAAATAGTGTAGGTTGCATTGCATATCAGGAACATTAAGGATAATTCAAGATGGGATGAAAAAGATTCACAGAAATGCTATATTTGCATATAAAAATAAGAAGGCAGAATTCTCAGAATTTGCCTGAAAAATGAAGACATTTAATATCAGGGTAAAACAGACACCTAAAAGGGTCATGGAAAAGGGCATTCTTTATTGTTGATGTATATGGCAGGCTTTATGGTGTGTGTATGATAGAAATTATCTCAAGCTGGACAAAGGACTCCAACAATTTAGACCCAACATGAAATTATTGGATACAACATTCTCATTGCTTGCAATAAAAGTTCAGTCTTCTTTGATATTTTTCATCCATCCAAGTGTGGACCAAGGCACACCCAAGACCAGGCCTGTTAGTGGGCTTACATATCAAAATTAGCTAATAAGTTATTGGTTATTTCTAGTAGACCTATATGCTATGCAAATCAAAGTTCCTAATGTGTTATTGTCCTTGGGTTTTACTGAAAAAACAAGATATTAGACGTCGAGAACAGCACAAAGTGGAAGGAAATGAGATGACCATATTAAAGTACTGTAAAAAACATATTGGTCTCCAAATTGCATTCCCACTTCTCTCCCCAAGAACCACCCAACTGAAGATTTAAGGGCACAACCACCAACAAGAAAAAGATAGAATTATCAAATTTCAATTTATATTTAAAATTTGTTTTTCTGTTTCCTGTTATGATGGTTACATAACTTTGTAGTTACTTTTAATATTGAATTGAATAATTTGGACTAGTCTTTTTTCTAAATGCATTAAATAAGGATAATTACAAGTGAACAACATAGATTTACATTTTGTACAATTGAATTTGATTAATTTTCACCTTAAGCCTTCAACTTCTAAGGTCTAAATCATTGAAATTTTGTAACTTTTTTCACCTATGGTTGGAACCCAAGAAGAAGATGAATTAATAAAAGGTCAACAAATTTATTATTTTGACTTGATAATCTTTTGTTTGTGCCCATGCTTCCATGATGGTCTCCATCAGCCAATGCAACCATCTAATTATGAAGAAGCCAGATTATGTTTTTTTATATAGCCTATTCCTAACTATTGCTATCATCCTGTCTAAAATAAACACTAATAAAAAAATTGTTTAGATATTTTTAAGTTATAAAATTTGGTGTAGTTATCACAAACTGAAGGACATCTTTATCAATTATTAGTTGGTTTATTCCTTGCTTATAAAGGGTGCACGTTATAAGCAAACAAAACCAAAATATTTAGCAGTTATGGACAATGCCCAAAACTAAGAGGTGAAAAGTTGTAGAAGGAACCCTTCAGAAATTGCATTTACAGTGCCGTCAAGTCTCATTGTACGACTATAATAAACCTTTTCTAGTGCAACACATTAGGGCATTTCAGTCCTTTGGAAAAAGAGAACTTCAACATTTCCTATCATAATCAAACCCATATATTTAATAAAATACCTGGAAATGAGAGCTATTGAGACACTGCGCAAGCCGCCTGAACAAAGGCACCATGCACTTCTGAAACTCACCCGTTTCAGTCGCCTCCAAAACCTCCTCCAGTTCTCCCAAAAACATCATCTCCTTTTGGCTATTAGTCACTGGCCAATACTTCAACAACCCCCTTATTACCGTGCTCGCCAATTTTGGTTCCTTCTCAATAAATTGCATCACACAATATGTCAGTTGCGGCAGGTATGTTCCCACCACCTTTGGCTTGTGCAGTGGAATCAATGCCTTCCACAGAAAAACCTTGTGTTCTTCCTTCAATGGTTTTGCAAACCCGCTTATCACACTGCCAAAGACTTCTAGGAGCTCCGCTATGCCATTGTGCCGTTCAGTTTCAAACGCGAACCGGTAGAATATATTGCTCACTTCTTTTCTGATGAATGGCCGGTGCGACATGAATTTTCCATAGATTCGGTGTAGGATTGTTTTCAGGCAATCTCTTTCTCTTGGGTCCTCTGAGTCGAAAAGGTCAAGCAGTTTAGACACAAATGAGTTGTCCATGTATTTTCTTGCAACTTTCGCATCAACGTGTGAAGAGGTTACAAACTTCAGTAGCAAGTCGTACACAATTTGGAGGTGGTACCATGACGGATCAAAAACTGGGTCATCTTCTTCCATCTCAACAGCACCAGTTGGGCCCGGTTTGGATCGGATTTTCGGGGGGAAAACCCGAAACAGATTTATGGTAAACATTCTACAGAGTGCAATCATCATCGGCTCAGTTAGGTGTTCATTGCATGTGGTTAAGAACTCAACTACTTCAATCAGAGCTTGCCTTTTCAATTCTTTATCCTCTGAATAATCGTTTGCTCGGTCCGAGAAATCGCTTGTCATACAGCAGTGATCTATTTTTTTGAGGAAAAGCTCTTGCCTTTCCATGATTTGGGTGTAGTTCGAAGTTGATTCAGTCTCAGTTGGGAGAACACTTGAAGGAGATATGGCTTTTGGTTTATCCGATTTATCTAATGGGGAGGCATTGCTGTTTGATAAAGAATTTGATCCAACAGAGCTAGATTTCGAGGATTTCCATGCCAATTTGACAAGAATGTGCTTCCACATGACGATTTAGTTCAGCAAAAGATAACCTAACACGAGAAAATATCCCCGTTCACCAATTACATGCATCTAAAATCAACACAAAAGGTGCATTTTACCTTTTTTTATTTCTCTTGTAACGAAAGTTACCAATAAGAGAAGAAATGTACCTAGAATGTGAGAATCAACAATATATGAGCCAGGAAATCAGGGAAAGAAACCAAGCGAGACGCAGATGGGTCTCGGATCTGAGGAGAATGCTGAGATTCGATCGCACCTTCTAGTCTCTACGGGGAGGTCTGAAATCGAAGGAGAGGTGAGAAACTCCGAGTCGAGATCGAAACGGGAATGGTGAGATAGATCTAAGGTGACATTTGCGCGATTGGATTAGAGAGAGAGAGGGGAACATTTTTTCCATTCTTTTTTTGACGGAATTTTATATATACCCTTCAACAATTTTAATATTAAGTATTTTCTCTTCTAAATTCTGATGTAATATAACGTATTTTTCTTCCAAAACTTCAAAAAGTCTCAAATTTGCCCATTTTTATTATTTTTATTAAAACTTATTTTATATGTATAAATACCCATTTACCCTTACGTAAAAACATAAAAATGTAACTTATTTAATAAAATAATCAATTTTTAGAGTAAATTTTTATTTATCTACTTCTGATGCATAAACAAGGATGCACCTAAATTTCGTCGTATATATGTTCAAGAGTGAACATTTTGTCAACATAAATCAACCAAATATAAGGTTGGTATTATTCTTGAATAAGCTACACATTTTTTTATGCTTTTAGTTATAGATAAAATGAGTAGTATTTTACAAATATAAAATGAGTTTTAATACAAAAGACAATATAATAGATAAATTCTAGAGTTTTAAAATTTAGATACACAAATTCGTAATATTAGAATTTATAAGGGAACTTTTTGGAGATATACATGAGTTTTGCCGATTTTTTTAATATCACAAATTTTAAAAATAAATTATAAATAAAAGAAAATAATGATGTACAAATTCGAAAAATCGAAATGCACTGAGTTGTGAACTCAGTGCAATTGAAAAAGACAAATGTACTAAGTTACCAACTCAGTGGAGAACCTTTCATCTTTCATTCACGCGGATTTTGTCTCAATTTCTATTAGTAAAAATATTAATATTTGAATTCATGAGTTGGGTTTGTAACAACTTCTGTTGCTTTCGTTCAGATCGTAATTAGTTTTTTATCTTCGCAAGTCATCGAGCTGTAGATATCCGAGTCTACTTCTATCGTGTCGAGTTTGATTTGTGATCGAAGAAACGAGTGGTTCAAAATTGAATTTGACGCAAACTTGTGATAAAAAGTACTAATTAAGACATAAGTTGAAGATGGAAACAAATTTGAGATACACATTTCTCCGATCGCATATCAGTCTCGACGTGATGGAAGTAGACTCAAATAACTACAGCACGATGGCTTGCGACGATAAAAAAACTAATTACTGTCCCGATGAGCGTAGCCGAAGTTTGTAGAAAAAATGCTAATCATACTTAATATTTTTAATGACAACTTCGACTACACTCGTCGGAATTGTAATTAGGTTTCTTTTACCATCGTAAGCCATTGAGTTGTAGAGATTCGAGTCTATTTCCATCACGTCAAGTTTGATTTGTGGTCGGAGGAATTTGCACCTCCAATTTGACTACATCTTCAAGTTATGTCTTAATTAATAGCTTTTTATCGCGAGTTTGCGTCAGATTAAATTATGAATCCCTCGTTTCTCCGATCACAATCAGACTCAACGCGATGAAAGTAGACTCAGATATCTACAGCTCGATGACTTGTAATGATAAGAAAAACTAATTACAATCTGGACGAACGCAACAAAAAATATTACAAAAAAATTATCTAAATATAACCCAACTCATAAATTGAAATATTAATATTTTTATCCATAAAAATTTGAGAATAAAAACAGTGTGAATAAAAAATGAAAGGTCCAATGCACTGAGTTGATAACTCAAGTGCATTTGGCCTTTTTCAATTGCACTGATTTCACATCTCGATGCATTTTTCCTTTTTCAATGACACTGAGTTCACAACTCGATGCATTTTTTTCGTTTTCAATTGCACCGAGTTTAACTCGATGTATTTCTATTTTCGAACTTGCACACCGCTCTTTTTTTCTATTTATAATTTATTTATTAAATTTCTAATATTATAAAATTCGTTGAGTTTCGCCTATTTTTTTTTCCTTTTCAGCAATTTTGGTTGCCTTTTTTATTTTGGACCTTTTGGGACAATACTCCAATCCATCAGCGGTTTTTTGGAAATTATTTATAAAGAGCTCAAATATGTGTTGGGTTAAATATAAATAGTCTAAAAATTCTAAAAAGTTTATAAATGACCGTATGTGCTATTAAAGATAGCGCCATCAAATTTATTTGATTATTGTATTATTTATGTCTATTTTCTCCTTGTCTGTTTCCCCACGTGTCTAGAAAATAAGGGTGTCGTTAATAATAACGCTCCTAGATGAATTTTAATTGCGATTTCTCTGAAAGTTCCAAAATCAACTCAACTTTTTAGGGACGCGACTAAAAATAGTGCCCATGTTTTCTGCACCGAAGTGGGCCCCCAGACAAGAAATAAAACTGAGGAAAATAATAAGATATTGAATGAAACTTAGGGACGCTATGTCTCCTACCATTTGTAAAATCATAAAGAGACGCTCATATAAATCGGACCATTATTAGATTCTTTATGAAAATTTTCTCATTTTTAGAGCTCCAATAGTCTTCAGTTCAATACACCGGAGTTATAAATCTCATTAGCTTCTCTGATTATGATTATCATGGTTATTATTATTATTATTATTATTATTATTATTATTATTATTATTATTATTATTATTATATTTTATTTTTTAAGAAATATATAGAAATGCTATGGTAAATTTTGATGTCGCTTTATATGAGCTTATGCAAACGTTAATTTTATAAGTTTATGAAAAGTTTCTTTCACGAGATATTTTGTAGTCTTCCTTGTCTTCTCCGATATTGAGTCCCCGAGTTCCTATGACCTACCCTCACTCAACCTAAGCGGATGACATGTATTGTTATGTGTGCTCATACTGACTTTTGCCTTTGAAGCAAGTGGCAACATTTGTCCATGATTGATTTCTGTCTTAGCACGATTTATCAGCCTGGCTCTGATACCACCGAAGGATGTCACACCCCAGAAATAATAACTAGCTTAAGGGTGCTAATCCCACCACGTGTACTTGATTACAAGTACACGAAAGGCTTAATTTTATTATTAAAGAATTCAGATAATATTAGTGTATTATACTCAATTTAAGGAAAAACACACATATATAACACAGTACATGAACATCCAACAAATATATATATATATATATGATCCAGCGTTTGTACAAAGTTCATAGCGGAAGCTGAAGAAAATAAAATACATATAGGAGAGGGCGGTCTCATCAAAGAACGTGGGAACGGCCCTCGCTAACCTATTACAAACTATCCTTACAAAAGAAAGTAAAAATAAACAAAGGACTGATCAACAAAATAGAAGACGCCTGGAACTCCATCATAGCGCTCTTCTCTAGACATCAAAAGACTCCTGCTCCTTATCTGGACCCCACAACCATCGTGGAACGTGAGTAATTTATAAAAATTACTCAGTGTGGATTAAGGTCCAGCCTTTGGGATTATATCCGATTCAAGGTTGGACCAATCACATTTACTGAGATTATTTATATCATGTTACTACACCTAACTATGTTTTGGTTAACCATTATTCAATTTAAATAATTAAATCTATCCAAAGAAACGTTACGAGAAAGAAACCCAAAATATTAAGAGGAATATTCGTGTATAAATAATAATATGGAAAGATGTCAAAACTCCCTAACAACTGAACAAACTGTCAAATTTAGAACTCAGATCTAGGACTTCAGGATTCGCCCCCTTAGACGGGTCTCGTATTCAAGCCGCCAATCTAAGGGTATCGTTAGACGGGTCTCGTAATCAAGCCGCCAATTTAACTTAATTCTAAGTTTCCAGAACGAAACGCCCTGGTAAAAATAGAGCGGCTATAAAAGCACACACTCGATCAAAAGCGAACCGAGAAGCCTACCCTCACAAAAGAGAAAATAATAAATAAAGCTCTCGGTCTCAGCCGTTATACGAAAATAAGGAACCGACTACCCATTTTAATAATAATAAAAAGGGAACTCCCTGTACCAGTTAAGGTTAAGGGGAGGCCCAGATTTCCTCTATACCCACTAGGGGCCAATGAAGGAACTCCTTCGAATATTTAGAGATCTCGAAACATCGGCTAATAGAATATATAAAGAACGGAATAGCTCCAATACTTCACATATGACACGCATACTCTAAACTGAGAAACCGAACCTTAATCACTCAAAAGAGGAGATAGTATATATGTTAGTAAGGATATTGAAAATGAAACTCTCTTACTGGCACTACGAACCATCAAGTGATGGTTATTGTTGGTGAGGATTAGTCGAATGTCCTTAAGGACATCCCGTTGAGAATATCCCATGGGCTATGTCAAACACCATGACACGTACTCTCATCACTCTCGACGAGTATATATATATAGTATTTTATACGCATCTACCTATAAGTAGCTAATAGCCTATACGATCCGTATATCAGATCTTACATGCCAGATGATGTGCAATGACATGCAATACAGGTTGGTCTCAAATGTTGGTACAATTACCGGCATGCGAATATGACAATTCAAGTTCTACGGGCCTGATTAGCTATTGTTGGTAGTTTGGTACCGCAGTTCAATTTAGGTAAGTCCAGTAGATTCTAATAAAAGTGAAAGGAATATAATCCCCAGGAATCCACACCTGGAAAGAAGCACGAGCTACTCTATCGGAAGCTCTGCTGTGTCCGCGCTGGGATCAGCATCGTCAGCAGCAATATAGAACTCGTCCACCGAGGGTGAGTCTGAGTCAACTAAGCCTCCTAGTTATTTGTGTCGAATTTGTTTAATTAGATGAAGGACTATAACTAAGGTGAGATTATAGGAAAGGTACCGGCGTTTGAGACGTCCTTGATGCTCCTAAAATAATTTATTTAATATTTTATCTTAGTCAAGTCTCGCGTGGAGGGGGAGCACTTAATTGTATTGCATGTGTGTTATAATAATATCTCTTTGCAAAATTATTAAGGGCAAAACATTGATATTGATGGTGCTTGATTAAAACATTGAGGGGGAGCCTTTTCTCTTGATATTATTCTGTAATAGATTGAGGGGAGCACATTGGCTAAACATTGTACCCTTTTGTCGATTTTTAAAAAGGGGGAGAAAATTGAAACTAGGCAAAATTACACTAAAAAAAATATCAAAATTGTTAAACAGTAATATTTGCCCATTTGAACAGTTTTGCAAATCGTCAAAAATGGGAGATTGTTGTACTAAACAATGTCTCGTATTTGTCGATTTGCAAAACTAAACGTATATTTAACAAGTTTCTTGTGAGATATGTTATTCAGGAACATTTCATGGAAAAAGAAATTGCAAGAATCAAGAGGAAAGCTCAAGAAATGAAGAATCAAGATTTGTAACATATAGGGTATTTTCCTCTCAAGTTTATAGCAAAATTAAATCAAAGAGATTGAGTCAAACAAGTGCTAAATACAAGAAATCAAATGAAACGTTATATAACTCTCTGAAACGTTATATAACGTTATCCATTCATACAGGAAAATCGAAGTAAACACAGAAGTGACCCACAACGTTATATAACGTTTTACAACGTTGTATAACGATATCATGAAAACAGAACACAGTTACACAACGTTTGAAAAGCCCAGAACATTTGTCAAAAACTAACCAGAACGTTATACAACGTTTCACTAGGTTATGTAACGTTATACAAATCAAAGGACCAAACACGATTTTGTAACGATTGAAAAGTACAGAACATCTGTCAAAAAACTAACCAGAACGTTATACAACGTTTCATAACGTTGCGTAACGTTATACCTATCTGTGCAAAATCAAAGGACCAAACTCAGTTCTGTAACGATTGAAAAGTTCAGAACATTTGTCATAAGTTTGACAAAACGTTATACAACGTTCAACCACGTTGTACAACGTTATGATCTATTTTCTGTGAAAATAGATCAGAACATTGTATAACGGGGTATGGCATTATATAACGTTATGATCAATTTTCACAGATTAGATCATAACGTTATATAACGTTTCATGCAGTTGTGTAATGTTTCACCTGACAGAACTCAAAATAACGGTCATTTCTCTGACATCTGTAATTTAGATATTCTTGTGAAACGTTATGTAATGTTACAGACATTTATGTAACGTTTTAACTCAGAAAATGTTTTTGAGCTGTTGGGGGCTGCTATAAATATGGGATCCCTTCTCTTCTCTCTCCAACTGAATTATTCAATATCTAAACCTAATTCTTAGCCCCCATTAAAGCTCTCACCTACCAAACTTGAAAAACTTGCTAAACCTTAAATACTCAATCTCCTTGATCTTAAAATTGCCATAAGCTTGTGTGAGATTAGTGCTTGCTATCATCTAATCCTCTATTTGTGTGTTCATACGATTCTAGACTCTACTTGTGTGTAATAGAGCTAGTTCTCGGCCTTTGTACAAGAACCTTTGTTCGTTAGTGAAATCGGCTCAACCCTATTACCAAGTCGGGGGGTTGGGAGTCCCGGAGAGTAGGATCGTCAATATCCCAACTCCGTTAAAATCCCGGTGTTCTTGTGTCTCGCATTGTTTGTGCTTTCTTAACTCTTTATTTATTTTATTCTATTGTTCTTATTGCTAGTTAAAGGATTGCTAGAATTGCTATAGAATTGAATTAAAATTGTGGTGCATTTGGTAAACTTACAAACTAGCCCCTAAGACTTTAGAATTATGTTAATTGCTTTAATTAAGCCTTATTAGGGGTGATTATAGATTACAAAGTGGTATCAGAGCGAGGTTGTGCTTGATAGTTAGGAATTCTCTTAATTACAAGCTAAGATCAATTTGTGTACTAACCAAATGGCCAACAACTATAGACATGTTGCCTCACCTCCCGTATTGGGGCAAAGATGTAAGAACTACGGTTATTGGAAGAGGTGCATGATAAACTACCTAGGTATCATGGACCTTTTAGATTTAGTTAACACCAAGTTTGTACCGGGATATGGTCCGGAAAACAAATTAACCATACCATCTCTTATGAGAAAAAGGGAAAATGATCAAGCGGTAAATGCAATTTTGGCATCGGGGCATGAGTCAATTGCACCGATATTTGGTGAAGCCACTAATGCATATGACATGTGGCATGCCTTATTGAGGAAATATGAGGGCAATGATCTTTTAAAGCGGTCTAGGGGTGCCGGTCTCCAATCCTTATTTGAAAATTTTAGGATTGGAGATGATGAATCTATAGAGGATATGTATACTAGGCTAACTCTTTTGACGAATGATTTTGTTGAAATAGGTGACTCATGGACGCCTTGCAAGGTGGCTAGCAAGCTTATAAGGATTATGATGAGAAGGCCATCATGGCAAGGCTATATGAGCTCCTTAGAGGCAATGCACAATGCTAGAGAGGTGCCATTCACTCCCGAAGAGATCTATTCATTCCTCAAAACCTTTGAGAAAACTCTTCGTCAAATAGGTGAAGATCAAGGGCACAAACACGTTGCAATAGCGGCTCAAAATTCAAAACCTTACAACAACTCCAAATCCTACCATAACCCTTCATCATACTCCAACTCATCATCCTCCAATACTAGAAACCAAATGGAAGTCAACCCTTTTAAGGACTTTTGGGCAAGATCAAAACAAAGAAATTTCGATACTTACAAAAATGATCCAAGGGCTATTCGCCTATGAAAGGCGACTCAATTCCAAAAGATAGGAAGAAGGAAAGAGGATAGTATGCTTGATGTGTGATAGGGAAGGGCATACAATTCACACATGCTATAAGTTATTCCCTCAAATGAGATCACAAGATGGTGGTGATCGACAAGATCAAAGAGGTGGGCAAAAATAAGATGGATTTAAAGGTAGGAGAAATTCCAAAGCTATGCAAGCCGAGGTTTGGGAAGAAGGGGAAGTTGAAGGGGATGAATGTGTAGCGGAACAACTGAATGATTCTCAAACACCCTATGCACTCATGGAAATAGTCGATGATGAGTGCCAAATGGAAGATAATGAGGAGACCAAGAAGAAGGTCGACCTTGATGCTATCATCTCCAAGAACCAAGTCACCGACCCGGGAGTGATTGAGCTCATCAAGAGATTCACATTTGCCCGAGTTGAGAAAGGAGATGAAGTTCAAGAAGAGATACTAGTGGAAGAAGAAAAACCGGTGGAGGTAGAACTACCGATAGATGAGAAGAAATCGGAAGAAGAAGAGCTCAAAGAAGACTCTAGTGCTTCAACCTCAACCGATGAGGCAAAGGTATCTCTAAACTCAAATGAGGTTAAATTTTGCCTAGGACTTCCTTTCGATGATGAATCAGATTAGGATGATGATGATGAGCACCCCACTAGTGACACAAACAATCAAACTAATGAAAGTTCTTTGAAACTTGAAATTCTTAGGTTAAGCAAACTTCTTATTGAAGCTAATCA
The DNA here is from genome assembly GCA_964058865.1 of Eleocharis quinqueflora. Taxonomy (NCBI): domain Eukaryota; kingdom Viridiplantae; phylum Streptophyta; class Magnoliopsida; order Poales; family Cyperaceae; genus Eleocharis; species Eleocharis quinqueflora. The sequence continues at coordinate 58,675 of CAXKVX010000195.1, read as the reverse complement.
TGCCATAATGAGTAGAGATGGTAAAATTGGGAATTTAACTAATAGGATTCTTGAGCTTGAATCCAAGGTAAATGAATTTGAAACCAAGGCTAAGGGTTGTGATAAACACAATGAAACTATTGTAAATTTAAAAATTGATAAAGAGAATTTGGAAAAGGAAATCGGATCCTTAAAATCCACTTGTACATTGAAGAGTAGTACAAGGATGGATTTAAGTCGGATGTTTGAGGGACACAAACCTCATGATAAATCGGGTCTAGGATTTAAGAAGAGTTCACTCTCTTCTTCATCTAACAACCCTAAGGATCCAAAAGAAAAAGGAAAGCAAACTCAAGGTTACAAGGGCAAAGGGTCTACATACCAAAAAACCGAAAATTGCACATTGAAGAGTAGTACAAGTACGGATTTAAGTCGGATGTTTGAGGGACAGAAACCTCATGATAAATCGGGTCTAGGATTTAAGAAGAGTTCACTCCCTTCTTCATCTATCAACCCTAAGGATCCAAAAGAAAAATGAAAGCAAACTCAAGGTTACAAGGGCAAAGGGTCTACATACCAAAAACCGAAAATTGCACCAAATCATGCATATAGATATAGGTTTAACAATGGTAACCACACCAAGAATAAACCAACACCTAGATATTTTGATCCATCATGGTCCAAGAACACTTACCATAGGAAACCAACCGGGTGGAGGTATGTGATCAAGGGCACCAACCTTGCCCTTATTGGCTCTCAACAAATTGAGAAACCAAGAGTTGTTTTCCAACATGACAACTTCTCACACAACTACAAAACTCACATAATTCAATCACCTAAACCTAGGAGTCAAGCTCAAGAACTCAAAAATGATTACATAAATCGTTTCGTTAAAGAACGCATTAACCCTCCAACTAGTGCGTTCTGGAACTATTGTTGTAAACATGGTCATATATCCCTTGAATGTGAGTTTAGGAACGGAAGCAACTTGAAGAAGGTTGCTTGGGTTCCTAAACTTAACACATAGGGTGTTATTTGTATATTTCCCCATTGATTCACAATTGTCAAATATTTAGGGGGAGTTTTTAACTTTATGTTTTGATCATTGCTAATGCATAATCTTGTAGGTTTGCTTGATGTCAACTCATAAAGAAAATGCTTGGATAATAGATAGTGGAGTTCTCATCACATTACCGGGTCCAAATCAAACTTTATATCCCTAAAACCTCATGATGGGGGGTCCGTTACGTTTGGTAGTAATCAAAGGAAGAGTAAGATTATAGGTATAGCTTCGGTTGGTAACCAAAACTTAACCATATCAAATGTCTATTTGGTAGATGGGTTGAACTATAACTTACTTAGCATAAACCAATTGTGTAATGCCGGTTATCATGTGAAATTTGACTCAAATGCTTGCTATTTAATGAATTGCAAAACCAATGAACTAGTCTACCAAGGAAAACGTCAAAATGGCGTTTACTTTTTGTATCTCAACCATTTTGATCAAGGTGAACTATGTTTTAGTGCAATAACTAATCAATCTTGGCTTTGGCATAGGAGATTAGCTCATCTAAGTGTAGATACAATCAAGAATACAATTAAGCATGACCTAGTAAGAGGATTACCATTGAGCAAGATTGAGTTGGATCACGTATGTGAAGCCCGCTTAAAAGGTAAACAAACTAAGTCTAGCTTTAAATCTAAGGATATGGTATCTACCAATCAACCATTATAATTGATACATATTGACTTGTTCAGCCCAATAAACGTGCTAAGTCTTGGTAGAAGACGATATGTATGTGTCATAGTTGATGATTATAGTAGGTTCATTTGGTGTCTCTTCTTAAGTCATAAGAACGAGACATTTGAACGATTTGTTGAGTTTTGCAATCGGGTTGAAAATGAACAAGGTTTGAAGATTAACAAGATTAGAAGTGATCATGGTGGAGAATTTGAAAATGCTCAATTTGATGAATTGTGTTCAACTAGGGGCTATAGACATGAATATTCGGCTCCTAGAATGCCTCAACAAAATGGGGTTGTTGAAAGGAAAAACCGAACTTTACAAGAGTTAGCCCGAACTATGTTAAATGACTCGGCACTCCCCAAGTCGTTGTGGGCCAAAGCGGTTAATACGGCTTGCTACGTAATTAATTGAATTGGTCTTAGACCCATTCTTATGTAAACACCGTACGAATTGTGGATGGGTCGTAAGCCTAATATCTCATATTTCAAGGCTTTTGGTTCCAAATGTTTTGTACTTGACCAATCTCAAAGAACGAACAAATTTGACCCTAAATCATTTGAGGGTACTTTTGTAGGGTATTCATTGACAAGTAAGGCATATAGAATCTATGTGCAAACTCAAAATATAATTATTGAGTCCATTAATGTTAAATTCAACGAAAGCACTAATGCTCGGGCCGAGATTGGTAGTCTTGACAATGTAGGAATTGGTGACTCAAGACAAGAAGCAAATGATGAGAGTCAAGAGAGAAGAAGCATGGTGTTTGAGCAAGAACCTCATGATGTAGTGGCACCTCAACATGAACCAACCAATGAACAAAATCAAAGAGGCGATGATGGAGTAAACGCCTTGAATGAAGATGGTGAAAATGAGAATGGGGCCACAACATCACAACAAGGTTATCAAATTCCGCAAGACCTAAGGGAAGTACACTCTCACCCTCTCTCAAATGTAATTGGGGATCCAAGGGAAGGGGTTCGAACTAGGTCGGGTGTGAATCAAATGATTGCTCATTGTGCCTTCGTGTCTCAAATTGAACCCACTAAGTTTGAGGAAGCCAATCAAGATCCCGATTGGATTTTAGCCATGCAAGAGGAATTGAACCAATTCGAGAGAAGTAAAGTATGACAACTCGTACCTAGACCAAAGAATAGAACTATTATTGGTACAAAGTGGGTATATAGAAACAAAAAGGACCAAGAGGGAAATGTAATTAGAAACAAAGCTAGATTGGTTGCTCAAGGTTTTAGACAAAGGGAAGGTTTGGATTATGATGAAACATTTGCACCCGTAGCTCGTCTTGAATCCATACGAATGCTCTTAGCGTATGCCTCTTACAAAGGCTTTACCCTATATCAAATGGATGTTAAGAGTGCATTCTTGAATGGATTCATAGAAGAGGAAGTCTATGTTCATCAACCAATTGGTTTTATTGATCCAACGTTACCAAATCATGTGTACAAACTTGATCATAAAGCTCTCTATGGTCTCAAGCAAGCACCTAGAGCTTGGTATGTTAGGTTAAGTTCATTTCTCATTGCTAACGAATTTGTTAGGGGTAAAAATGACACAACCTTATTCACTAAGAAAAGAGGCAATGATTTACTATTAGTGCAAGTATACGTTGATGATATAATATTTGGTTCTACTAATATGGCACTTGCCAAAGAATTTGCTTCTTTGATGAGTAGTGAATTCGAGATGAGCATGATGGGAAAACTCACATTCTTCTTAGGTCTTCAAATCAAACAAACGTCGGAAGGAATTTTCATAAGTCAAACGAAGTATGCGAAGGAATTGATCAAGAAGTTTGGCATAGAAGATTGCAAGTCAAGCAAAACACCTATGGCAACGAACGTGAATCTTGACTCGAACGAGAGCGGTCAAAAGATGGACATCTCCTAATACCGAGCAATGATAGGTAGCTTACTTTATTTAACGGCTAGTAGGCCAGATATCATGTATGCTGTGTGTCTATGTGCTAGATTTCAAGCGAACCCTAAAAAATCTCATGGTATAGCCGTAAAAACAATTCTTAGATATGTCAAAGGTACACTTAATTTGGGAATTTGGTATGGTAGACAAACGGAATTGAGTTTGATAGGGTATACTGATGCCAATTTTGCCAGTGACCGCATGGACCGAAAGAGCACAAGCGGAACATGTCAATTTCTTGGCGGTTCACTTGTGTCTTGGTCTAGCCGCAAACAAACCTCTGTGGCTCTTTCAACCGCAGAGGCGGAATATGTTGCGGTGGGTAGTTGTTCCACACAAATTTTATGGATGACTCACACACTAAATGACTATAACCTACGCTTCCGCAAATTACCCATCATGTGTGACAACACAAGTACCATTCAAATGTCGAAAAATCCTGTATTGCATTCTAGAACAAAGCACATAGACATACGTCATCATTTTATTCGTGATCACATCGAAAAAGGTGATATATAATTGGTTTATATCGATACAATGAATCAAATTGCCGATATTTTCACAAAACCTTTGAGTACTCAACAACATTGTGAATTAAGGTTTAAATTGGAAATGTTAGAGCTAAATGACTGATCTTAGATAGCTATTAGTTGTTAAAATACTTAATTATGATCTTTGCATAGACATAGCAACATCTCCGCTTTGATCTTCCTTCAAATTCTCCTTCAAAAACTTCATATTCTCTCAAAACAGCCCAAAACATTACACAACGGACCGAACCGTTGTATAACGCTGTAGAGATTATGTACCTCGTTGCGTGACGTTCCAAAAATCTAGAACTTGTGATAACTTTGAACTAGAACGTTACACAACGCTATAAGTCGTTGTGTAACGCTTCAGTCAGATCTGTGAAGTCTTGAGATCAGAACGTTGTACAATGTTGTGCAACGTTATGTAACGACGTAACCCAAAAAGTGAAATTTCTCTAGTTACGTAACGTTCTAATAATCCAGAACTTGTGACAATTGTGAACCAGAACGTTGCACAACGCTATAATTCGTTGTGTAACGCTTAAGTTAAATCTCTGAACCATCAAGATCAGAATGTTGTACAACGCTGTACAACGTTGTGTAACGATTTAACTCATACTCCGAGATCAGAACGTTGTATAACGCTCTACTAAGTTATATAACGTTACACGACGTTGTGTAACGTTTCATTGAGTTGTATAACGTTTTAAGAATCCAGAAAGGGAGAGACGCGTCCTCTCCTCTTCCTTCCTCCTCACACCTCTTCAAATTGCCTCTCACCCTTCTTCTTCTTACAAAATCGCCTCCAATCCTTCCCTCTTCAAAACCTCACCTTTTCTCACCCATTTTTGGCTCAAAATCGTCAAAAATCGTTGAACCATCTCTCTCAACTCCTCTCAAATCACTCAAAAACCCTAACCCCCAAACTCAAAGACCGAGATGAAGATAATCAAGAGAGCCGTTGGAAAATTCAAGAAGAGTGACGTTGGATCAGCGTCGGGCTCCACCGGCCTTCAAATCGACATTTCGATCCCTCACCCGGCCGCCTTCGTCGCCGCACCGCCTCGTGATCCGACTATCTTCTCGCTTGACGAGTGTCGCGAAAACACCTTCCTCTTCCGAGATGACAATGCGTAGACCAAGTACGAAGCTTACGGTTCAAGAAAAATCGCCGAGGTATTTTTCTTTACTCGGGTTGGGAGTTTTCCTCAATGGGAAAGGGGAAAAATTGAGGCCTATGTCAAGCATTGGGGCATGCAACCCCTGATTGAGTGTGATGCCTCGTACCATCCAACGATTGTCAAAGCTTTTTACGCAAACCTTGTACCACTTAAGGCCGATTTTGGTTTTAGGTCGTATATTGGAGGTCAAGAAATATTGGTTACCATAGATACCATAGCTCGTGCCCTCGGTTTGTCCAATGACCAAAATCTTGAGGAAATTTACATTAAGCCAAGTGCATGGCCCAAACCGCCCGAAGAAACTTACGTGCAATACCGGGTTTGGTTTAATAAAGACCCGTATGAGGATTTCTACTCTACTTGTCTACGTCCACCGCCTTGCGTTCCTTTTCGTGAACAATATCCTCATACCCAAGGCGGATATTAAAACCAATGTCTAATACAACAACATCTTCTATCTTCGCCACCTCATTGGCTTAACCAGCAACTTCAATATCCCTTTCATTATTCTTTGTCACATGAAGGGATGTGGAGTTGCATCAACCGTTGCAACCTTTCCCTATAGCCATGTCATCCACCGCCTTATTAAATCAGAGGGCGTAGACACTCTTGCGTTGAGCATGCAAACCGAACCTAATGTGCCTTTTATTCGACCCATGAACCTTTGGCACCTTATGGACACTATCGGGTGGATGACAGAGGGAAACAAATACTACCCCACTCACAATGCAAAGAACGATTGGATCAAGCAATCGGATGCCATTCCAAACCAATACACTGATCCAAACATTGTTCCACCTCCTAACCAAATGGGTTGCAATGTACTTCCTCAACCCTATCCGATCCCTCAAAACTTCAATGAGTTTGTGCAATCCACCATGGAGCATTTTGGGCGCCTTGAGACTCAAAACAAGGCGATTCTGGACAAGCAAATAGAGATTCACCAACAACAACTCGCAATTACCAAGAATCAAGCGGGTCTAGCTCAACAATAGGGTGACATTGCTCAAAAAATGGAGAATATGAAGGAGCTAGTGCAATCGGTCGAATCGTTCTATCGGTTGACCTATAAGAACTCCCACAGGCTATCCGTAAGGTGGATGAAGAAGTTCGGGGATGACATCGATGCGGGGGCATCGGGGAGTGCCAGGGACGTTGACCCAAGTGCATGATATGCTTTACGTCATTTGTGTTGTTGCTATGTCTTGTTATTTCTATGAACTTTAGGGTTTATTTTGCAAACAATTAAGTATCGTATGTGTGCTACTCTTACTTTGTGTGTGATGTATTGGCCTTCGAGCCATTAGTATGCTATGCTATAAACTTATTTGAGACTATTATGTGATTCTATCTTAATTGTATTGCATGTGTGTTATAATAATATCTCTTTGCAAAATTATTAAGGGCAAAACATTGATATTGTTGGTGCTTGATTAAAACATTGAGGGGGAGCCTTTTCTCTTGAAATTTTTCCGTAATAGATTGAGGGGGAGCACATTGGCTAAACATTGTACCCTTTTGTCGATTTCCAAAAAGGGAGAGAAAATTGAAACTAGGCAAAATTACACTAAAAAAATATCAAAATTGTTAAATAGTAATATTTGCCCATTTGAACAGTTTTGCAAATCATCAAAAAGAGGAGATTGTTGTACTAAACAATGTATCGTATTTGTCGATTTGCAAAACTAAACGTATATTTAACAAGTTTCTTGTGAGATATGTTATTCAGGAACATTTTAATGGAAAAAGAAATTGCAAGAATCAAGAGGAAAGCTCAAGAAATGAAGAATCAAGACTTGTAACATTTAGGGTATTTTCCTCTCAAGTTTATAGCAAAATTAAATCAAAGAGATTGAGTCAAACAAGTGCTAAATACAAGAAATCAAATGAAACGTTATATAACTCTCTGAAACGTTATATAACGTTATCCATTCATACAGGAAAATCGAAGTAAACACAGAAGTGACCCACAACGTTATATAACGTTTTACAACGTTGTATAACGATATCATGAAAACAGAACACAGTTACACAACGTTTGAAAAGTCCAGAACATCTGTCAAAAACTAACCAGAACATTATACAACGTTTCACTAGGTTATGTAACGTTATACAAATCAAAGGACCAAACACAGTTTTGTAACGATTGAAAAGTCCAGAACATCTGTCAAAAACTAACCAGAATGTTATACAACGTTTCATAACGTTGCGTAACGTTATACCTATCTGTGCAAAATCAAAGGACCAAACTCAGTTCTATAACGATTGAAAAGTCCAGAACATTGTCATAAGTTTGACAAAACGTTATACAACGTTCAACCACGTTGTACAACGTTATGATCTATTTTCTGTGAAAATAGATCAGAACATTGTATAACGGGGTATGGCGTTATATAACATTATGATCAATTTTCATAGATTAGATCATAACGTTATATAACGTTTCATGCAGTTGTGTAACGTTTCACCTGACAGGACTCAAAATAACGGTCATTTCTCCGATAGCTGTAATTTAGATATTCATGTGAAACGTTATGTAATGTTACAGACAGTTATGTAACGTTTTAACTCAGAAAACATTTTTGAGCTGTTGGGGGCTGCTATAAATATGGGATCCCTTCTCTTCTCTCTCCAACTGAATTATTCAATATCTAAACCTAATTCTCATCCCTCATTAAAGCTCTCACCTACCAAACTTGAAAACTTGCTAAACCTTAAATACTCAATCTCCTTGATCTTAAAATTGCCATAAGCTTGTGTGAGATTAGTGCTTGCTATCATCTAATCCTCTATTTGTGTGTTCATACGGTTCTAGACTCTACTTGTGTGTAATAGAGCTAGTTCTCGGCCTTTGTACAAGAACCTTTATTCGTTAGTGAAATCGGCTCAACCCTATTACCAAGTCGGGGGGTTGGGAGTCCCGGAGAGTAGGATCGTCAATATCCCAACTCCGTTAAAATCCCGGTGTTCTTGTGTCTCGCATTGTTTGTGCTTTCTTAATTCTTTATTTATTTTATTCTATTGTTCTTATTGCTAGTTAAAGGATTGCTAGAATTGCAATAGAATTGAATTAAAATTGTGGTGCATTTGGTAAACTTACAAACTAGCCCCTAAGACTTTAAAATTGTGTTAATTGCTTTAATTAAGCCTTATTAGGGGTGATTATAGATTACAATAATACCCAATCCGGCCCAATTAGGGTCAAGGCCCAAAAATACCCAGATACTATTTTATTTATTTATATTTTTATCCAACATCAAGCCTTATAGTATATGTTGGGTCCAATGGGCCCTAAGGGCCCAAAGCCCATTTATTTAGTTGGCATTTCACAAATATTCGGAAAGGGTCTTAATAGCCCAGTAAATTTTTTGTTCGGCCCATTAGGCCATTTACAAATTCATTCCAAGTCCATTAGGCTTATAGCCCATTTTATAAATTTCACTTATAAGGTCCAGAGACGGCCTAAAGGCCCCATATCAAGCTCACTGGCCCTGGCATCATCTTGGGCCTATAGAAATCACGCAAACAGCAATCAGCACATCTCAGGCTGCACTGGTGCTGGTACACCAGTGCAGCAAATGCTGCAAGGGCTGGTAAGGCAATTACCAAACACCAACTGCTTACAGTACCAGAAACCAGACCAGTTATCACAACAAGGCAAATTCATGCACAAACATCGTCACCCAACCAAACAGATACTGGTATTGGCCATACCAGTATTTCAGTACCCTGGTACAGTCAAACAAGGCTAGTAAGGGTGCCAGTAAACCAATAACTCACAAAATAACCCAACTACATCACAGTTCAAGAGTGGCCTTTAATTGGTTCTGGCAAGAGTTCATATAACAGATCAAGGTGCTAGAAACCAGTCATCAATCAACACCCTAAGCCAATCAGCTCTGACCCAGTACCAGTGAACCCGAAAAAATACAGCAAACTACTCAGATCAAGGCATCATCAATTCACTAGCACTGGCACTGACCTATTTACAAATTTATCTTTTGTGCCAGTGCTTCTACCCATTTCAGCAACACAACACAGCAAGAAAAATCACAGCACATAGCAAAGTAATAGGGCAGAGAAAACACAACGAGGGAAAAACAATCGACAAACGAAATCTAGAGTTTGTTTGGTTACCAGTGACGAGATACACAACAAGTTTTAATCGAGTGCTTGGGGAAGTAGCTTCTTCCTCCTCCTCCCATGCCTCTTCTCTTCTCTGTTTTCCTTGAGTTTCTTGAAAGTTATCCAACGAAACACTTTTAAATCGTGGGTAATAACCTCAACACATGAGCATTTGTCTTAACAGAGAGAGATCAAGACAGATCAGGGGGTATAAGTAGGGGGAGGAGCAATGGGTACAGTGCTTCACCCTCAAGGGTGAATAGTTTCGAGTGAGCAAGGTCAGCAGAGAAGAGACATTCATAGGGGCTAGAAGACGACTAAAAGAGAGCATGAGGGGACAACATAATAATGTGAGGTGAGAGATCGGCGGAGAAAGAAAAACAAAGAAAAAGGAAAGAGGCGAGAGGTTGACAGGGAGAGTGAGAGAGGAGAAGGAGGAATAAAGAAAGGGAGACATGGGTACTCAAGTGGAGAGGAAAGGACAGAGGAAGAGAAAGAGAGAAGAAAGATAGGAGAGTGAGGGGACATGTGACAGAGGGTAGAGAAAGAAAAGGAGAAGAGATGGTGACGAGATCGAGAGAAAATAAAAAGAGGGGAGATAGTGTGGCTAATAAATGTGAGAGAGGGACAGTGGGGTCTCGGGAATAGAAAAGAAATAGAGAGCACCGAAAAAGAGGGAGAGATGGGGTGAGAGAGAGAGTGCAGAAAGAGAGAGAATGACGGGAAATAGGGAAAATGAGAGAGAAAGGGAAGAGAAATGTCAGACGAGATATCATGACTGTATTTATGTCGATTTGTGCTGCTACTCATCTCCCATCCCTCTTTTGACCCGTCTGGACTAGTTACAAGAATCTACTTTAAGTTTTAAGAGTTATTGAGTAAATTGGGTTCGGTTTAGGTTCAAAATGTGCAGTCGTTTGTGTTGTATGTCTTGATAAATTTAAAATGGGTCATGTGACTCGTTGTACATAATTGTTTTTATTAATTTGGACACTAAGTAGTATTGTTAGTTTAACTTAAACTACATCTCATTCCTTATTTAGAAAATATTAACCAAATTAATTAATAAGTCTTAGTTAAATCGAAACTTTATTTGTTTTATGACCAACTCCTAGGGTCTATATTTCGTATACCATATCGTACCTCTCTAATTTGTATTAAATTCGAAAACGTATTCATGAATTTATGTATGTTACTTATTCGATTTAAACTACTATTTTATGTCAAATTTTATTTAATTATTATTTAGTATTTACTAATTATGATTGTTATATAATTTATAATTAACGGTTTTCTTTATAAGGCTCATAATATATTATTATTATTTTAAAGTTGTTTAAAGTTTTACAGGTTTTACAGTTGCATTTAGAATTAATTGGATGATTAATTTTGAAACAATTTTTATTTTCTTTTCTTAAAAGTTGCAGCAACTTCTGGGTAGATATGATGATTAAAAGTTTGTATCCACAACTCTATGTGGATCTCTAGTTCAATTGGTAGCTCTGGTCAATTCAAGGAATAATAAATGTTTTTTCTCTAAAGAGTTATCTGAATTATTTTACTTTTCAGTAATTGCATTGAGTTGACAAATAGTATTTTTCAGGAGCGGAGTCACGTGGCGGCAATTGAGTTATCTAACTAGTATTTTACTTCTGGCAACGTAGAATTATGAACCATACGATTTGAGATTTATGCTTATCAAATTTATAAAACTAACCCCTCGAATCTCAACTGGATTGATCGTACCGCACAACACAAAAATTCGGACCATTCACTGCATGTTGCACGATAGACAATTCGGACTTGTCGGCAGATGCCTTGCACCAGTCAGGAACGGTTTGCAAGATATACCTATGATAATATGCATGCATTTTGAAAAGAAATAAAGAAATTGCGCTTCCAATCAGAAGTAATTTTTAAAATGCGTCCCATCTGAAAATTATTCTAAACAATATGCCTAATAAATTATTGTTTTATAATTCGATGAAAAAAGTTAAGATAATATACGTATAGCTCAAAAGTTACAAAAAAATAAATCTACTGCTAAAACTTGCCCCATCCTACCAGGAACTCTTGCTCCACCCCTGCTACTTACCATTTAGATTTTACACCATTCACGACAATTGAAAACATCCGAAAACAGAAAGGTTCGATCTAATAAAATATATATAAAGATTTGAATACTCAAGTACTCACTAACATCAGAACATAAAAAAAATTAGCAAATGGCATCTAACAAAACAAACAAACAAACAAAACTAATTTTCACCAAAAAACGAACATCAAAACTCATACAAGGCTTTTTCACCGGTCACACAAACACCATCTCAAACATGAAATCGAATCAGCTGCTGCGCAATACGTGTAGCGCAACAGTTGTATGTCATAGGATCTTCTTCACTTGCATCAAGATTTGTGGCCATATTTAAAACTCCCTCCTGATTTTCATCGTTGACGGCCCATCCAAACTTGACGGTCAATCCGGACCGTCCTTTGCGTATAGCGCGGTGTGCTACAACAAATCTGGACCCCTCAAACATGGACCTCTACTTTTTCCTTTTATCTAGTCTTATTTCAACACAGTATAAAGTATAATGTATAAGTATTGTAGTTTAGTAGACTCTGTATATCCAAAGCTTTTAAAAAACATTTAACGGCTCTTAAGACACTATTTAAATGTTACAAGGTTTAAACGGGATCTTTTACGGGGTTTAACGGCCTGTAAGGCTGTAATGACTTGAACAGAGTTTTTTTCTTAACGTCAAAAAAAATTCCCAAGTTAAAACGAAGTTTAAACGGTTAAAACAAAGTTTTTTAAATGTCTGGTATATTTATATAATAAATTGACTAGCTAGCATAAACTCACTACCAGACCAAACTTGTGATAAAATTTCAGACAGCCAAACTTGAGATTCTGTAAAACATAGAAAATAAACTGTACATCGTTTTAATGTCAACACGAATCCGAGCAACTTAGCATTTTTTTTCCATGATTAGGTTTCCTTCTTAAGTCATCAATTTATCCTTGCGATGCTCTGGGTGCTGTAGAGAAACCAACATATTTCTAACTAATAACAAACAAAAAGACCGAATGAAACAAATCAAGAAAAATAAATTTTTCTGTGACGCACTTTTTCAGTTCAAAGATTCAATAGTAAAGAGGCCGAAATTATATACCTAAGTTAATAGCCTCAGAGCGCTTCATGAGACGTAAACGCTTACATGCTTCGACAAACATTCTATAAATGACAAAGAAGAATAAAATGGTTATAGCACAATAATTACATATTCTGTGAATGTACAGGTAAGGCACTATACCAACAAATTATGGGTATAGCACAATAATTACATATTCTGTGAATGTACAGTTAAGGCACTATACCAACAAATTGGTGCACTGTGCGTATTTTGGATACTTTTTGAGTTTTGTAATGGTTTAACCACCTTTACCATTAGGCAACAACAGCATTGCATTTTATTAAACTAAGAAAATAAAAAAGGAAATGCAATTGAAAATGGATAAAACAGTCCCAAGTACCAAGCAGGATTTCAGCCTATCCAACCAAAAATACAAATGTCTTGTATGGTTACTTTTTACCTAGAGATCGTCAACACACTACTTACTGCACGTATGCTATTAATTGCATGTATAACTGGCAAAGAAAAAAATTAGAGTATGCACAAGATATAAAATAAACATACTTCCAAGGGACATCTCCAACCAGCATCCAGTCACCGTCTTTATCTTCATAAGTAGGAACATACTCAGTTCCATGGATTGGGTCTACAAGCTTTCTCTCCTCATTTGGATAATTGCCTGATCCAGTTCAGACACGAAATAAAAATCAGATCACATTAAACAATGTTTACCACAATATGTTCTGAATTTTGCAAATAAAATCAATGTTTCGAGATGCTTGTGAATTAGGCTTTACAAAATTTTGTTAAAACCAACAAGCGGGTATTGAATTGACTGTTTTGTAAAATTCAGTTAAAAAGTTTCGTATTTGGTATATGATACTTATCAATATGTAATGAAACAAATAATATCACGGTATATGATAAGTATCAACACCAATAGTGGATGGAAGAAACAAATAATATCACGGTTCATGTACTTGAATAGGTTGGTTATGATGGGCTTTGGTTGAGTTAAAGACTAAATAAATCTAAACAATTTTAGTTACTAATAGCTTGACTTGAAAAATTTCTTCATACAACTTTACAAACCTTTTTGCAATTTCCAATAAACCTAAAAAATGTTGTGTGCCAGTCGTGCTTGCAAACACAGTTTTTCTACGTTCTGCCATTACTTTAAAAAACAGAAATAAACAATAGAGACAATAATACATACAAATTGCGAAGCACGAGAACATATCCTGAAGTGCAGAAAGGAGTTCTACATATCCACCATATGACTCCAAATTGACCTTCCGCAAATAAGGTGCACCATCAACTGCCACTTTCACAAACTTGTTTGAGCTTGTTAGTGCATTTTTCCGATAATTTCTTACTGGTGGCCATCCCACAACCCTAGCCCTACACCAGAAACAAACAATTGATTTGAATCATCAACAAAAAACCTTCATATTTTTCTAAACAACTTTATTTAGGTTCAAGAGAAAAATAGTTTAAATTCTCTGCTAGTCTGCTGCATATTAAACTAAAACAAGATTAGGTTGCTTAATGTCAGGATTTGTAACAAATAACTACTTATAGTCTAAGGTTTTGCCAATTAATTGTTAAGATGCATCCAAAAATGCACTATTTGACCAGCACTGTTCAAATTCAGCAGGTATCTCAAGTACACAAATAGAATTCTCAAATTTGGCGACTCATACTTTTAATTCTACACAATTTGACATATCCGGCAACCAGAAACTAAACGGTAACTAAAAAAACAAAATTACTTCCAAATTATTCCACAATAATTCGATCTTTTATAGATAATCCCAAACTAAAACTTCAAAAATACGAGGATAAATGATCAAACAACTCACTTGGAAGCAGGAGCCTTGGCTGAACAAACTGCGCCACTATCAGGCGACTCATCAGATCGATCTTCAGACGCGCCGATTCTCGAGGTGAGATCAACGGTCTTGGAAAAGCCACGCTTCCTCTCCAACTCAGCTCCACCAGCACGGGCCCCACCTGGCAGTCCCAGAGTGAGCGCCGTCTCTTCATAGTCTAACCCCGACACATCCGACTCCGTCGAGCTCCTCTCCGTCTCTACGGACATCTTTGATTTCCGATTTCCGATTTCGGATTCCCTCTCTAGAGAAAGAAATTGGGGATGAATTTCGTTTTTCTTTTTCTCTGGGGTGGTTGGGAATGGTGTTTTTTGATGGTAGAGTGATGGGATTAGCTTAGCCTTTGTTAGTTTGTTTAGAAGGAAAGGAGAGAAGATCGCTTTCTTTTCCTTACAGATGCGGTCACCCGTGGTCGGGGTTTGTTCGACATTCAACCACTCAGACTTTGACACACGTCAGGTGAATAATTAATGACACTACTGATGTTATTGGTTGCACTTGGTTTCTGGTGTACCAATTTTGCACTTATTTTTAAGCACGACTATCTTCTAATCGAATATATGTGTAGACGTGTAGTTTATACTTTCATATCAAAACGAAACCTTCCACTGCATTTTTTACAGCAGAATATTGCATTTCGATATAAACCATCAGATCAGTTCTGAGTTAATAATATAAATATTTTTGAATCATATCAATTGATATGATGATCTAACGTTGATTTCGACTGTCTGAATTAAAATACAGATCGCACAAAAAAGTACATCAAAGATACGTGTCCTTTATCATGCCTGACATTCTATTTTTTTGATGCACCGTGAGCCACGCGCAGTTAGAAGAAGCCCACTCGCGTCCTTCACTTTAGCGCGGGTCCCAGTCTCCCAGACTCCCAGTGACGGTAGGAGCAGCTACATTTGCCCTCTTTTGTGTGATTACCAGAATACCAGGTCAAATTCATTAACTCATGTTTTGCATGTACCATCCGACCTGAACCATCAGATCAATCACCAACGGCGATGTCAAAAAAAATAGACGCTTGTTTCTTTCTTTAAAGTTTAAACAGCACGAAGGAAAGAGATCGGGGGTCATGTGACGGTTTCGGCTTGTCGGTGGCTTGTCGGGAGCTTGTCTCCTTCTCTTCCTTCAATTTTCACCGAAAGCGAAAGGTGCCGGCAACCACGGCCCAATTAGGCGCAGTTTACGGGCCGAGCCCGTGGATTTCCAACGTTGATTTAGAGTGGAATTACGTAATTACCCTTGCTTAGGCTTAATACGCGTTCGTTGCGTTAATTAATCCTAGTTGCCTGTGGCATGCTGACGTAGGCAGACCGTCACTCTATGCGTATACACTGTTTAATCTTTTTTATAAGAATATTCAGTTTAATGTAGTTGGCCAATAAAATTGCAGAATTGAAATTAATAAACAACCCACAGATTATTTATATCATCCGATTGTATTTCATTTATAGCCTATTTCAACTCATTCGGAATAAAAACTTTGTTGTTAGTGTTGTTGTTCATGTTAATAAGTTCATATGAAGTCGGTTTGATCATTTAATACTTGATTAATATAATTATGGTGATTCCGCAATTGATATCGTCCTCGATTTCAACATGATGGATTTAATCGGATTCAGATTGCATGTTGTTTTTTGTTATGATGTATGTTATTTTTTATATTATGTATAGTGTTTTTGTTATTAAATATATAATTGACTGGACGCTTGACGAAAAACGAATGTCGATATGCTTAACGATGCAGATTGGACGAATTCAGTTGCATTCAATTTGAAAATTGTTCTAGTTATGATGCATGTTATTTTGTTTATTATGCATATTTTTTGTTATTTTACATGTAACTAACATGTACAATAATATAAATAACATGCATAATAACACATTTACATAATAATACAAATAACATCCATAATAATACAATTAACATGCACAATTCAAATTAATTAAGTTATTATGTACATTATATGAAATGTTACGTATGTTATTAGATGCAAAATAACAAAAACAACATGTATAATAACCAAAACAACATACATTATAAGTAGAATAATTTTTTGTCGGAACTCAACTGAACGCGTCCAATGCGTATTGATGATGAAATCGGCAGAACATTTTCCAAAATCAGGGCAGACATTATGTACCAATTCTTCTCTATGCACTCATCATTTGACTTGGTACTTTATTAGTTAGTGACGGATACAAGAAGAGAAAGACAAAGAGGATCCTCACATACAAAAAAAAAGATGAGTGTGGTAGACCGTAAAAGAGATGAGTGTGAACATACAAGAAGAGATCACATTAGAAATGATGATATACGTGACAAGATCGGAGTTGCACCGATGGAAGAGAAACTTGTTCAACATCGTTTGAGATGGTATGAGCATATTCAGTGAAGGCCTTCTGACGCACCGGTACGTAGTGGAGTTTTAAACCGCATCGAAAACACGGGAAGAGGTAGGGATCGATCAGGGGCGGATCCAGAATTCTCGCCAGGGGGGTTCAAGATTTACGATTTTTTCCAGGGGGGTTCGAAATGATGGTTATTTTTAGAAAAAAATTATTTTACATGGTCATTTATGCAAAAAAATTTCAAATATATGGTCATTTTTGAAATTTTTTTTCCAGGGGAGTTCAGCTGCACCCCTTGGAGCAAGGTGGCTTCGCCCCTGGGATCGATCGATGGCATGGAATGAAGCTGTAAAAAGAGACTTAAAAGCACGAAATGTTTTCAAAGAATTGGCGTTAGATAGAAGTGCATGGAAGTTAGGAGTCCACATACTAGAACCGTGGCAAACTAAATTTTAAAAGTAATATTATAGTTGTAAGATTTTAGTTCATTATTAACGACGTAGAACGTTATGATTAGTAAAATAGTATATTATTATTATTATTTATTTTTTTATTTTATTATTATTTTACTATTTATTATTTTATTATTATTTATATTAATTTTTCATTTCAGATCGAATTTTATTTCTAACTTATTCTAATTTATTTGAGAACGGAGACTTCGGTGGTGTTTGTTGTGGTTGTTGAAACTGTACTTGACTCAAAATCAGAATGCAGTCAATTATTCAATAGATCGACCCAATCATATAGTTGGTTTGTTGAATTCATATTCAAACTTTGACCGAATAAATAAGCAGTAGACTCGTATGAATTGATTTTTTCTTTTAAGAAATGATGGTTTGGGGGACATTTTCTAGAAACTAAGTTTTATTTTCCTCTTTAAATAATGAAAATCGATGCATATAGCCGCGTTACAGCTGGAACATGTTGACATGGTTTTGAAAATTTAGTTTGAAGCCGTGCAGATATAGTAAATTCTAGAAGGTTAGCGAGGGCACGTTAGTACATTCATGGGAAACAAGCCGTAGTGCCTAGCATAATAGCATTAGAAAATAAATTATTCTTTGCTTTTGGACTTCCTCACGGAAAGCAAAAATTCGCTTTTACTGAAGTAAAGCCAATCAAATCCTGCTCGCTTTAGTTGCAAACGAGTCGAATACAACGAACTAAAAGAGGTTTGAATTTGTAGATGTTAATGAGTCGAGTTGTCAGCTGTATAATTCGAGTTGTAGATACAGCTTGAATTCGTTTTGTTTATAATTCAAGTTGGGTCGACTCGTATTGTTTAGCTCGTGAACATCTCAACAAACGAAAATTGAAGCTGTCAAGCTGTAATTCGAGTTGTAGCTCGCCTTCAGTTCGTCCAACTCGAAATTATAACTCATTTTCAAAATTTATACAAACTATAATTGAGTTTGCGAAATGAAGAATTGAAAATTGAATATTTATAATTAGGTTTGATAGCATGCATAAAATAGAGGAACAGTGAAGATATATAGTGAATCGAATTGTAAATTTGTAATTTCTTGTATTGCTCTCATTGAAAGTACAGTTGTATTTATACAAAGGATGTATAATGAATCTAATTAACCGAATGAATCTGTTGTAATGGCCTAACATCATAATTACAATTAATGCCTTAAATATATTAGTTTCTAACAGAACTTGTCTTTGCTGGTAAACTCCACTGGTGAACTCCAGTAGTCTCAATACATCCTCCTCAAGCCAATGTGATGGTAGACACATTAAGTTTGTCTTGTATATGCTGAAAGCGAGGCAAAGACAGTGATTTCGTCATGATATCTGCAATCTGATCTTTGGAGCATAGGAATTGAATTGTTAATTGTTTGGAAGCAACTTTTTCTCGAACGAAGTGGTAATCAATCTTGATATTTTTGTATGAGCGTGAAACATCGAGTTAGCAGCTAGAAATGTGGCTCCGATGTTATCACACCACAATGCTGGAGCAGAAGGGGAAGAAATCTGGATTTCTTTGAGAAGGTACTGTAGTCACATGATCTCAGTGTAGGTTAAAGCTAGACTACGATATTATGCTTCAGTGCTTGATCTAGAAACTGTTGGTTGCTTTCTGGCACACCATGAAACAAAGTTGGAACTGAGATAAACAGAAAATCCCAATGTAAATCTTATATCATCAGCATCGCTATAGGCATGGATTTGAAAGGACGAAGTTGTGTGTATTTGAAAATCGGAATT
The DNA here is from genome assembly GCA_964058865.1 of Eleocharis quinqueflora. Lineage (NCBI taxonomy): Eukaryota > Viridiplantae > Streptophyta > Magnoliopsida > Poales > Cyperaceae > Eleocharis > Eleocharis quinqueflora. The sequence goes on along the minus strand of CAXKVX010000195.1, from coordinate 39,564 downwards.
GAGCGTATCGGTCACATACCGAAGGATGCCTTTTACAACAGACCAATGGGCTTCAGAAGATTGATGCATATATTGAGATACCTTATTTACAACCGAGGCGATGTCAGGTCTTGTCAAAGTAGCGTATTATAATGCTCCGACAATAATGCGGTACAATTGAGGATTTTGGCACGGTGTACTTTTTTCTTGAGTGTGGACAGTCTCAGAAGCCATGGGAGTAAGGCATAGTTTAGTGTTGAGCATGTTTGCTTGTTTTAGTAAGTCTTTAAGGTACTTGGACTGAGAGAGAACCAACCCAAATTTGCTAAATTTTGCTTCAATACCCAAAAGAATGAATATCGTCTAGATCCCGAATGGCAAACTTGCATTGTAATTGAGAGATACATTCCTGAATTTGACTGACATTTCTTCCTATGACTATGATATCATCTCCATAAGCTAAAATTAGTAGTGTCTGACAATTTTGACTATGCTATGCTATGACTATGACTATTACTTGTGTGTTTTTATGTGTTGAATTGATGATTGTATGTTAAAATGATCTTCTTTTATTTTTGCTAAACTATGTGTTGAATTTGAAAACTTGATGATTATGTTATGTTATGACTTATGCTAGTTAATTTGTTTTGATTACTATATCTATGGTTGTTTATGAAATGCGATAACTATTTGCAAATTGCTACATGTGCATTGGTCTTGGGTGGGGGGGGGGGGGGGGGGGGTAAATGCAAAATTGACATGATACACATGACAAGTCTTGGCAAATTAAAAGAGATTAGTTGGAAATCATAAAATATTAAAGGTCTATATTGTAATTTTTTTAAGTGCATGAATTGAGTGGGAGCTCCATTGGTCTATATTTATTTTGTATTGCATAATTTGACGGGAGCTCCTTTGCAAAATATTGAATTAATTTTCATATATGCATCAATTAAAGGGGAGCATTATTGCTATACATTTTTATCCTTTCGCCAATTTTCAAAAATGGGGAGAAAATTGATATCAGGCAAAATATAAGTTCATTAAAATTTATATATTACAAATATTTATCCTCGTGCATTTTGATTTTACAAATCGACAAAGGAGGAGATTGTTGTACTAGACAATGTCTCGAATTTGTCCATTTGCAAAACCAAAACAATAAATCTAACAATTTACTTGTAAGTTCTTTATTAGATTTGAAATTAGGGAAAGTTGATTTGAAAAGGCAAGGATGAAGCATAAAAGCATCAAGACATGAAGGCATGAAGTCAATAACCTGATTAGGTGATCTTATTCAGCGTGTAGAATATTTTAAATTAATGAAATTGAGTTAAAACAAGAAAAATGGCAATTTAGAAGCAACAACTTTACAAAACGTTGTATATAGTTACACAACGTTGTGATCTATTTCAGCAACAACAAGCTAGTCAGCTAAATTCACAGAAACGTTGTATAACCTTGTAAAATGATATATAACATTATACAAAACAAATAGTAAAATTTCAAATTTCTGACAAGCTTAACGGGAATTTCTATTTCTGAATTTTGAATTTTCGATCGCCTTAATCTCCTCATCCTTTGCTACCTCCCATTTTCAATTACGAACATCTTCTTCGAATGGGATTGCATCAACATCGACTAACAAACACACTAAGTACACCTCCCCTGTAGTCTCATACAAGTCCTGCAAGTTCTGATATCTTGAGTTTCTGGATTCAGGTTCCTCTAAGCTTGTCGAGCTCGACGCTTCATCGTTCACCTCCAAATCTCGACTTACTACAAGCTTGTTGTTGATCAGATTGTAGAGCTTGTAGGTTTTCGATTTTTCATCATAGCCTATGAACACAAGCTTCTTACTTGTCTTCGAGCTTGGTTCTCTTAATGTCTGGTACATGCGCGTATGTCACGCTCTCGAATACTCTGAAATGTGTCACACTCGGCTTGTGCTCGTTCCATAACTTTTGTGTGGTCTTGTTCTTAAAAATTACATGTGCATACTGATTTTGGATGCATGTAACAAACACTGTACAACTTCTGCCCAAATTTCTTTCGACATGTTTTTCATTTTGAACATCAAACGAATCATATCGAGAATGGTCATGTTTTTTTTCTCTGCAACTCTATTTTGCTGTGAAATATATGATGTTTATCTAATACTCTTTGCAGTAATTTTGAACTGATTCGACAGATATTTTATTTCTCGGCCTAAGTGTCCGAACATACGGTTGAGTGGACTTTATCCATTGCATGAAATTTGAATAATCAGTAGGGGTGCAACCGGATCGAATATTTATTCGAATACTCGGATCCAGATTCAGATATTCGAATTCGGATATTTTCGGATACCAATACGAATACAAATAATTTTTATCAGATAAGGTTTCGATTTTTGAACCGAATACATATAGGGATTCGAATAATTATCAGAATTCGGATCTTACGAATTTTCGAATATCTGCCAAATATGGAGACCCAAGTTCATTGTATGTATGTTTGTTATTTATAGCTAAGTAAATTAATTATTTAATTGTTTCAATTTTTTATAATATTAGAAAAATGAATTATAAAGACAATACTCAATGCAATTTTTTAATTATTCCATTAAATTTATTTATAATATTATTTAAATTAATTTTATTGTTGAAAAATAATATATTAATGATTTTTTTCATAATGTACTTTCTATTTAATTATCCGAATTATATTCGTATTTTTGCATCCGTATTCATTTATTATTCGATTTGTTTCTGTATTCGTTTATCATTCGATCTGTATCCGTATCTGAAACTATCCGAATTTGTATCCGTATTCGAAAAATAATAACGAATACAAATGCAATAAAGGGTATTACTCGTCTGTATCGATCCTCTTTGCAATAGGGGTGTAAGTCCAACCCGACTAATCTGATTAATCCGACTGACCCGACCAATCCAATTCGAAAAAATGTGGATTTTGATTTTTTATGGTCGGTTACGGTTTTAATTTTGTCGAACCCGGCATATAATATGTGGGTACGAATTATAGAATAAAACCTGAGTGAAACCCGACCCGACCTTTTATATTTAATTAGACAATTATACCGCTTCAATAAAAATATTTATTCAATTTTAGTCACAAACTTACATGTATAATTTTTTTTTGTCAAACTTCTTAATTTAATTTCTACTATGAATTAACGTCAATGTGTTATGTAATTATTTTAATTATTACTTTTACTTTTGTATAATTGAAAAAATGTGTGAAATATTGAAGTTTGTGAAACTCGCGAAACCCACAAAATCCGACCGCCTAAACAATATATGAATTGAATGATTTTTATTTTTAGTTTGTTGATTATGAATTAAAAATACTAAAATTCGAATGACATTTAACGAATTGAAAATCTTTACGAAATTCGACCAATCCGAACCATTTACGCCCCTAGTTTGTAGCCCTATTGATCGGGCATCGTACTAGTAGTTCCCATTAATTACATTCTACACCTCACAATCACGGTTCACACCACACTAGAGTTTTAAAAAAATCCGGGCGGGTCTACCCGCCCGTGGACCCGCCCGTGTCCGACCCGTGCCCGACCCGTACCCGTGCCCGGATCCACGGATCTATCACGGGTCGGGTTGGCCCCAAATCCTCCAAATCCGTCTAAACCCGTGCCCGTGTAGACCTGTGCCCGACCCGTGGACCCGATCCGTGGATCCGACTCGTGGATCCGACCCGTAGATCCGTGCAAAAATTAAAAAAAATTCAAAAAAATACAAAAAAATTCAAAAAATTTCAAAAAATAAAAAAAATCAGAAAAATTCGAAAAAAAAAATATATATTAAAATATTGTGCAGTTTTAAATTAAAAAATTCAAAAAAATAAAAAAAATTCGAAAAAAATTCAAAAAATTCTAAAATTTGGACGGATCCGACCCGACCCGACCCGACCCGTCTGGACCCGCCCGGGTTTATCACGAGTCGGGTTGAGGATTTTGGGTTCGGATCCGTGCATACCCGCCCCGTCGTACCCGTAGATCCGCCGTACCCGTGGATCCGCCGTACCCGTGGATCCGCCGTACCCGTGGATCCGTGGATCCGGACGGGTCGGATCCACGGGTACCCGACCCGCCCCGTTTTGAGAACCCTACACCACACTGCGCTCGGCGAACAAGCACGTATTCCCCAAACCATATCCACGTGATCGATCCGCACCACTTCACTACATCAATCCAGACCGATCATTTCTTAATCTGACGGCCACTGATTAGAGTCCACGGATCCACTCCCTATCTCCTGTTTCTTATAAATAACAAATCTCTTTCCCTTCCCTCTCCCATCTCCCCCCAAAATTTCCATCTTTTAATTTTAGTCAATCTTTCGATTCAATTTGAATTCCAGTTCTCAGATCCAAGATCGTCGACGATGTCGGGACGAGGCAAGGGAGGCAAAGGGCTTGGCAAGGGAGGAGCGAAGCGCCACAGGAAGGTGCTAAGAGACAACATCCAGGGCATCACAAAGCCTGCCATCCGACGTCTTGCGAGGCGTGGTGGGGTCAAGCGTATCAGTGGCCTGATCTACGAGGAGACACGTGGCGTGCTCAAGATCTTCCTCGAGAATGTCATCAGAGATGCTGTGACCTACACTGAACACGCGAGGAGGAAGACTGTCACCGCCATGGATGTGGTGTATGCGCTCAAGCGCCAAGGGAGGACCTTGTATGGGTTCGGGGGTTAGGTTAGATTGGTCGTATACAGTGTTTTCTGTTAGTAGGATAGAATATTGGATTGTATGGGGGTGTTTCTACAATTCTTGATTGGGTTTTAGGTTTGAGTACTGTTGTAGTTTGGTGTTTTTTTGGGAGTATGTAGCTAAAAGAGGTACTTGTTTCTCATGGTTCTTTCAGTTTCGTTTAGATTGAATGTTAAACTGATGATGTAAGTAACTTCTGTTTTTATTAGGCGCCCCTTCTTTTGTTTGCAATTTGGCTGTGATTTATTTCTGGCACTTCTTTTATTTGCTGTTTATTTATTTTTCTATTAATCAGATAAGTTTATTTAATTAAATATCTGTCAACTAGCAAATTAAATCTTCTGGGGAAAGTATGTTATTAATAATTTCCAGTTGTGCACTTGTGCTGAGTAGAGATATTTCTCTAATTCTTGTTGGAATTATACCTCACATAATTTATTCTACAGAAACAAAGTAGTACAAACGTGGTTAAAAATAAATAAAATTATCAATTGCTTTTAGCAGTATGTGGGAAGTCGCAAACATACAAGGTTTAATATTTAACAAAACCCAAGTGTGCGTAATTACAATTTATTTTTGTAATTATATGATAACAATTTCATGCTGACCCAGGGTCAGTGTACTGTTAAGTCTGTAAGGCAATGTAGCCTATATATTCTTCGACCATTTTTACCTTGGTCTTACCAGTTAACAACTGGTACACACCAGAAACAGCTGATTTATTTTGACAAAATTTCAATCCAGTTCTTGGATTAATTCTGTTAAATGTTCGATTAAGGATTGATTAGGTGTTGTCAGTTATTGCTCATTGACAGTGCAATGAAATGGGAACTGTATACTCTGCTGCAAAGAGTTGTATTTTAATTTGGATCATTGGATTAAAGATCAATGCTAAGAATCCAATGCTAAACTGTTATTGATATGATTCATGGAATTTTTTTATATTATTAAATCAGATTGTTAATCTTTGATCCAACAGTTTATATCAATGTGCAACTTCTGCTGCAAAAAAATTTCAGCGGAGTATTTCGTTTCGAATGAAATGAGTGAAATTCTAAATTATAACAATTTATGCTTATGTTGTTGCGATAGCTTATAAAGTCGGAGACAATTGAATGATATGTTTTTTTTTATTTTTTATTTATTTTTTATTAAAGAAAGTAGGCAATGCCTCCTTAAAATTTTCATTAAAAAACAAAAGAAGAGTTACATTATTTATTTACATTTATCCATACAGAGGGGATAGTGATATTATTATGAATTTACAATGCTAAGGAGTTGAGTGATTTCCTAGTATGTTATTCCAATTTCTCGCCTCGTGGAGAATTGCATGGCTAAGAGTGACTTTGGTTTGGTCGTTGAGTTGAAGATCCGACGATTCTGTTCCTTTCAGATACCTCATAGAGTGGCGAGCATCATGGAGTCCCACGCAGAGTGATTGGTTGGGTTCCACCTCGCTCCATTGGTGTGCCAAAATATTGAAAAATCTCCGGATGGAGGGAATGAGATGTTTGGTATCACTTTCTTCCATATTCTGATTGCAGTTGGGCAAGTTAGGAATATGTGAGTTTGTGTTTCAGCGGCATGAGTGAGGCAGAGGCTGCAATGTTGGTCTTGAATCGGCATTCCCCGTTTTTGGAGTGCATATTTTGTTGGAATTCTTTCCTTACGTATCATTCATAGGAAGATTTTAGTTTTGATTGGTGCTTTGATGTTTCATAGGAATTTGTAGTGGTGATCTAATATGCCGGAGTTTATTATGAAGGCGTATGTTGATTTTGAGGAGTACTGTCCTGTTGGACTCCATCTCCATTTGAGAGAACTGTCTTCTTGTGAGGTGGTGGATGTCTGGAACAATTGTAGCAATGAGAGGGCGTCTCTGATGAAAGACATGGATACTGTTCAGTACAAATTGCAATTCTAATTATAAGTTCTAAATTTATAATATGCCAAACTTCTGTTTGAGAAAAAAAAAAAAAATATTGATTACATCTGGTTCGATCAAAGAGAAATCCTGAAACTCGAACACTTGTTGGATAGAAGTATCAGTATGTAATAATTTCCTTCTGATTAATAACATTAAAACTACACTGACAAGCTACAACAACAATCTAAAGGTAATACAACCAGGATAAGAACAATTCGAAGGTCCTTTCATGGTTCGAAATTTGATCTTTATCAAATGAGATTTAACCATTCAGAGTAACAGAAACTGTATGATCTCGACCCTACACAAGGATCGCTCACTCGAGGGGGTGCATCATCGGATGTTGTCTCCTTCAATTCCACAAGGCCAATATGAAAGATACAAACTTGCAAGATCGAAATGACACGTACAATCTGCACATTTTTTCTCATATAGCTGTGCATTGCTATGCACTTGGCCCCAATGTATAAAAGTGTAATGACTATGATTGAAAATCTTGAGGCTCTCAGCCATTTCCTTGTGTTGTCATTAAGTTCAGTTTTGGAAATGTGAGTAGGGTGTCTAGCAATGCGTTTCAATTCCCGAATTTTGAAACAGCATCAATCCATAATGTAATGACTGCATCAAGCAGTATTCCTGTAACCAGCAAGTGATTTTCGTGATATACGTCGACGACCACCATGAGAGGTGTACATCAATATCTTTTCCATCCTCGGGTGGTTAAGTGGGAAGAACTTGAAGTGCTTTCGTGCTGATGCGAAATACCCTGCGAGACATTTGTGTTAGAAATTGTTTGCCAGTTGTATATTTGGTTGGGATCATCTCCCATTCAGAAAAGAATTTATAATGACCATCTCAACTTAAATAATATTTGGAGCAATTATTTGGAGCTGATATCCACAATTTAGATTTTGACATTTTGTTCAATCAAGTGATGAAAGGTGAAAACATAGTCTGACATTGTCCAAAAAAGTAAATGGTTGATTGCTCATTTGCACAAAATCACGATTGCTGTCAGAAATTTCCATTTAAAATAAAAAAAGATCGGGTAAACTGACATTATCACACCTTCTGAAGAGCTGTAAGATAGTAATTCATTCTTTGGAGACAATTCAAAAGAAGCGACATAGACGAGAAAAATTTAAGACAACCAAGACGCCACAACAAACATACATCAAACTCCTCTGGTACCAGTCCATCTCGGGATGCATCGAGACAGGAAGAGTCAACACCATGAGGCAGTACTCAGTAGAAGAAAATGTCACCAGTTGTTGTCAGCACAAGTAGCATACTGAGTCCACAGAGAATAGTGAGCAAAAGAGGGACCAGCCAAACTCCCAATCTATTTTCACGGAAATTTTCTCTTCAGAAAAGAACAGTTTTTTAGCAAAAACAAGAGATTGTCAGGTATATGACGAGGACGACGGTAAAGCTTTATAAAATATCTCTTTCGTTTTAACTTCTTCGGTCCTAGAATGAGTTTAAGATATTAAAATTCTTTCATATCAACATAAGCCGAAATATTAGAACAATGATAACTGAATAATTAATAAATTAAATTTAAAGTTTCAAACAAGTAACTACAAATAATGTTTTAGTCAAGGAATTAAAAGAGTTCGCTTGTACAACCTGAGAAATCTGAACATTCTGGAGAGTTTCCATCTCCAACAGAATATAAGTCCTGTGTACACGTACCTGAAAAATCAGGCTTTATCAGAAGTCTGAAATTTTTTTCTTTTCTTCCCATTTTCCTGGTTCTTTTCACTCCTACATTATGATAAAAAACCTAAAATCTCAAATAAAAGTTCACCCAAACCGAATAAGATTCGAAATAATATTTACCAAAACTACTAAGATGACTCTAAACTATTCTTATAATTTTCAGAAACTTATTTTAAGTATTTTCATAAAATTTCATTACAAAAGACTCATATTTCAACTTTTAGCATTCTGTCACGAACCAGTCCCTGTGCAGGAACTGTTTTCTAAAGATTTATAACTTTCTGTCACAAATAAGTCCTTCTACCCTATCAGACGCGAATACACGATATTTTACCCAGAGGTCCCTGTTATTTACCAGAATTTATATGGAACTGTTTTGACTTTTGAGAAACGAATTTTAACAGTAAAACCCCTAGAACAACTCAAAACCAACCCAGAACTATGCAGAAACTGTAAGTTGCAAAACAGACCCTAAAAGTGATCAGAATCGAACTAGGAAACCAAATTTAGGCTAAACAGTCACTATTTCGTACAAGAATTATATCAGCAACGAATTTTATTCACAACAATTATAATCTGAAAAAATAAAGACAAAATTTCAAGTTTCTGACAAAAACAAAATTAAGACACTGAACCAAATTTTCTAATACATATGAGACGACGACAACTCTCAACAAGGTGAACTTGGTGCGACGTTTGTTCAAAATGAGAATGTCAGATGGCATGAAAGCAGCACAACATCTAAATGTGTTCCAGTCCACCAAACTGGAGACACTCAATTATAACCTCGATAGAGAGATGAAGGCCGCCATCCTCTTGTCCTCGCTGCTCTATAGTTGGTCGACAACTGTTGATGTGATTGACACTACAAAAGAAAAAAATATGATTTGAGGAAGTGCGTGACCGCATTCTTAACGAGGATATCCGTAAGCAAGAGAGAGTTGAAACCTCTGATGCAAGGATCGAGGGCAATCTATGTCAAGGAGCAGAAACAAATCAAGGTCTCATGGCGAGTCTAAGTGCTGGAAATGTGACAAGACTGGTCAAATGAAAAGAAATTGTTCAAACTTGAAAAATAATATAAAAAGTGATCCATCAATTGCGAACACAAACATCAAAGATGAGGTTTCAGATGATTGGATTATGTGATGTTTTGAAAGCCCTATCGAATCATGGATACCAAATTCAGGTGCCTCATTCCATGCAACATCCAACAAAGATAAGTTCTTCAACTTTAAACCTGGAGTTTTAGTAAAGTACACTTTGCGGAGGGTAAACTCCTTAAAATCACTAGTATTGGTGATATCCAAATAAAATCTAGCTAAGGGTTTAAGTTGGTGCTGAGAAAGGTATGATATGTGTCTAAGTTGATAAAGAACTTGATATCTATTGAACAATTGGATGTGGATATGGGTATAAAATCGTTTTTGGTAATGGCGCGTGGAAGATTATAAAAGGGGCAATAGTTGTGGCTAGAGGTAAAAAATAAGATATCTAGATTTGATAGATAATAATAGAGATGTACAAATGCTGTTAGGGGTAGCAACCAACTCGGAGTTGTGGCACAACCGGTTAAGACACATGAGTCATAAAGGCACAAATGAACTGTTATTTCTAAGAGTTATCAATAAGATATGATGTAGAAATATTTTTTGGCAATAACAATTTCAACTTTAGACTTTAATCACCTAACAATTTTTAATTTGATGCAATTTAACTAAACAATGCAAAGATAGTAAATAGTAAGAGCAAGAGAGCAAAGAGACACACGATGTAACGTGGTTCGGCTAATAAAACGTATTAGCCCTACTTTACGGGACTCCCGAATCCAAAAATTTCTCCGGTACCGATTCACTAAATCTTAAGCATTTTACAAAAAAGAGAGCATATTCAAAAGACTCCAAACCTTTGCAAGGGACAACACCAAGTTTGCAAAGTAACGGTCTTGATTGACAACATATTGCGATATCTACACAGATGGCATGGTATCAGTCGTCCTCTGTGTTTGGAATGTTGACAGCCTCAATTGATTCTCCTTTATTGTATTTCCTTAGTTATGTTATTTGCTAGATTGTATTTCTATGTTTAGACTATGGCTCTGTTATTTGTACTGCTAGCCTTAGGCTTTCTTCTATATAACAAAATATTGTATTCAAAAACTTCTATACAATAAACAAAGGGAGGGAAGGGAAGATTCTTGGGAGAGCTGTGTCACTTTTACTCTCTTATTTATTTATTTATGGTATCAGAGCGGGAATTGATTAAGGTACCAGATTGCTGATGGCTGTGCCGAAGGTAATCTGAATACCTTGAGTCTTTCCTGTTTTTTTGTAATTCCTTCCTCCTGGTATCAGATTCTCCTTTCTTCATCACCATATCCAAACCAATTTCTCTAAACTCCAAAACCTCATGGCTGACTCAAACTCAAATGGAACATTAACCAATTTTCTGTTAAATGGTGAAAATTACCTGACCTGGGCACAAGCCGTGAGATTGGCGCTAGGAGGCAGAACCAGGCTTGGGCATGTTACTGGTACAACAACAAGGCCGACTGACGCAGGCAATAAGCAGGATGAATGGGTAGCCAATGACCTGCGGGTTATGTCTTGGCTCTGCAATGCAATGGAACCCAAAGTCTATGAGATATTTGCCTTTGCTAGTTCTGCCAAGGAGATGTGGGATTCACTATACGAAATGTATGGGAATTCAAATAATTCGTCTCGTATATTCGAAATTCAGCAGAAACTGGTTACTCTCAACCAAGAACCAGATCAACCAGTAATGGAACATTTCGGGAAGATGAAGCAATTATGGGAGGAGTTGCAACTCCACCGACCACCTGCTGAAACAGTAAACGAGTACCTCAAGAGAGAAGAACAGGACCGAGTTTTTCGGTTTTTGGCAAGCCTCACACCAGAGTTCGAGGAGACTAGGAGAGATATACTGATGCGACCTGAACTTCCATCACTTAACACTGTGTACGCTATCCTACAAAGTGAAGAGACACGGAAGAAAGTCATGGGTAGAAATCCAAAGGTAAACAACTCTTTGAACAATTCTGAAAATTTTGCCCATCTCTCATCTAAAACAGGAGATAACAGTAAAGGGAGCAAAGGAAAGGGCAATCGGGCATACTGTGATTATTGCAACCGTACTGGCCATATCAAGGACAAATGCTGGATTCTCTATCCACACTTAAAGCCTAATCGAAATAAGTCCAATGAAGCCCATCTAGCAACAAAGTCCGAAGATAGCAATGTTCAACACAAACTCGAGCAGATGACCAAACAGCTTGAGTTTCTAATGAAGACATGTGCTACTAATTCTGAATCCTCCTTTGCTGGTCCAGGTGGTGAGACTTCAAATGCTGTAAAGCATATCGGTAATCAAGTAGATTTATCTAATACTTCCTGTTCCAAAATTATTGTAGATTCAGGTGCTACTGATAATATGTTCACCACAAATAAAGCTTTAAACAAATGGGAACCGAAAAATACATACTCTCATGTTACTGTGGCAAATGGTTTTTCAATACCTACCAAGGGATCAGGGAAAGCCCGAATTTTCTCACAAGAAATTGATGTTACAGTGGTTCCAGAATTAAAGGCTAATTTACTATCCATTAGCAAATGCACTAACCAATGGAATTGTAATGTCCTCTTTACTCCTCAGAGAGTAGTGTTCCAGGACCGAACTTTCGGGAAGAAGATTGGTGAAGGAAGAATGGTTGATGGATTATATCTGATTGAGCCGAATATCTCAGCATTAGCCGTGATACAAGATGGTGTCTCTTCAGCCGAGCTTTGGCACAGGAGACTAGGACACCCCTCCAATAAAATTCTCCAGATTCTAAATTTATCGTTTCTTAATAATGTTAAGACTTGTGATCCTTGTCAATTTGCAAAACTTCATAGATTACCATTTCCAGAACATTTAAATAAATCCAATGAGTTATTTGGATTAATTCACTCTGATGTCTAGGGTAATGCACCAATTGAGTCTAAAGAGGGTTTCAAGTACTTTGTTACGTTTATTGACGACAAATCACGTGCCACATGGCTATACTTGCTTAAGTCAAAAAGGGAAGTATGCTCAATTTTTCAAGATTTTTGCAGCATGATTGAAAATCAATTCAACACCACTATTAAGGTCATTAGAACCGATAATGGTACATAATACATGAATCACAACTTTCAAACTTTTCTTCGTAGCAAAGGTATAATACATCAAACCTCTTGCGTCAGTACTCCTCAACAAAATGGCATAGCCGAAAGGAAAAATCGTCACTTGCTAGAGGTAACACGTGCGTTACTATTTTCCGCGAATTTGCCTAAGGATTACTGGTCATACGCTGTACTTGCAGGATGTTATCTCATAAACCGACTACCTAGTCGAGTACTTAATTTTCAAAGCCCTTTTGAGATTCTGTATAATCGAAAGGCCGATATTTCTCACTTACGAGTTTTCGGGTGTATCTGTTTCGTACATTCTCAAAATGCAGGCAAGTTAGATCATCATGCGGAAAAATGCATATTTGTCGGGTATTCCTCAACGCAGAAGGGATATAAGTGCTACAGTCCCAAGTCAAGGCGTTTATTTGTGTCTCGAGATGTACGGTTTGATGAAGAACACATGTACTATACAGAAGAGAGACAAAGGGAGAACATTGATTTTTCAGTCAGCCCAAATCCGATAGGTCCGGATGAAGATGCCGCCTGCAGGGGCGATACATCAGGGGAGATACATCAGGAACGGTTTGAGGCGGATGAAACAGAGCACGAGCCTGCAGGGGAGATACATCTGGATGAAACAGAGGACGGGCCTGCAGGGGAGAGAGAACTCGAAGCTGAATATGGGCTCGCTGAAGCTACGGTTAGGAGATCTAGTCGCACTATCAGGCCCTCAGTTCGGCTACAGGACTTCATCACATATCACACCTCACAATATCCGATTCAAAATTGCATAAGGTATGACAAATTATCACCAAATTATTGTACCTTTCTAGCTGAGATTGAAACAAATCCAGAACCAAATAATTTTGAACAAGCAAGTAAACAGAGTCAATGGATTAATGCTATGAATGAGGAACTTGAGGCCTTGAACCGAAATAAAACCTGGGAATTAGTAGAATTACCAATTGGAAAGAAAACGGTCGGGTGTCGTTGGGTTTACAAGACCAAATACAAAAGTGACGGTATAGTAGAAAGACATAAAGCGAGACTGGTTGCCAAAGGATATACTCAAACCTACGGCATAGATTATAAAGAAACATTCGCACCTGTAACCAAAATGAATACTGTTCGCACTGTTATGTCAATTGCCACAAACTGTGACTGGCCATTGTTCCAAATGGATGTGAGAAATGCTTTTCTCCATGGAGAACTGGAGGAAGAGGTGTATATGGATTTGCCACCTGGGCTGCACACATCAAGTGAGAACCGACTAGTATGCTGTTTAAAAAAGGCTATATACGGATTGAAACAATCGCCTCGCGCATGGTATGGCAAGCTAAGTACTGCACTTAACAGGATCAGATTTAAGCGTAGTGGAGCTGATTCTTCCATGTTCACTAAGACATCAAGTCAAGGTATTGTGATTATTTTAATATATGTGGATGACCTAGTAATTACTGGTAGTGATTCAACAAGGATTAAAAATCTCAAATTGCACCTTGGCAAGGAGTTTGATATCAAAGATCTCGGTAGTTTGAAATATTTTCTTGGCATTGAAATTGCTCGCTCCTCCAAAGGTCTGTTTTTGTCCCAAAGAAAGTATGTGTTGGACCTACTTAAAGAAACTGGAAAGATGGGAGCCAAGCCTGCAAGTGTTCCAATGGAGTACAATAACAAGAGCATTCATGATACTAAGCCACTTGAAGATGTTGGTGTTTTTCAACGAATTGTAGGTAAGTTAATCTATCTTACTATTACTAGACCAGATATATCTTACGCTGTCAGTTATGTGAGTCAGTTTATGCAGAAACCCTTGAAAGGTCACATGGAGTTAGTTAATCAATTATTGAGATATTTGAAGGCTTCACCAGGAAGAGGTGTTCTAATGAAAAATAATGGGCGAACTGACATATTGGCATATACGGATGCTGACTGGGCAGGAAATCCTATTGACAGAAAATCTACTACGGGCTTCTGTATGTTTGTAGGAGGAAACTTAGTTACATGGAAGAGCAAGAAACAGACGGTAGTAGCAAGATACAGCGCGGAGGCAGAGTATCGTGCTATGGCCGCTGCAACTAGTGAAATCATTTGGCTAAGGTTGTTACTTCATGAATTGGGGTTCAGTCTTTATGGTAGACCTACACAGCTATTCTGCGATAATCAGGCGGCCATCCAAATAGCATCTAATCCGGTGTTTCACGAAAGAACTAAGCACATCGAAGTGGATTGCCACTTCATAAGGGAGAAAATTTTGGATAAAACTATTGAAACTCCTCATTTTCGCAGTACAAGTCAACTGGCTGATATTTTTACTAAGGCATTGGCTAAGGGCATGTTTGAAGGAATAAGAGGCAAGCTAACCTCTGATGCACTCTTCGGTACAGCTTGAGGGGGAGTATTGCGAGATCTACACAGATGGCATGGTATCAGCCGTCCTCTGTGTTTGGAATGTTGACAGCCTCAATTGATTCTCCTTTATTGTATTTCCTTAGTTATGTTATTTGCTAGATTGTATTTCTATGTTTAGACTATGGCTCTGTTATTTGTACTGCTAGCCTTAGGCTTTCTTCTATATAACAAAATATTGTATCCAAAAACTTCTATACAATAAACAAAGGGAGGGAAGGAAAGATTCCTGGGAGAGCTGTGTCACTTTTACTCTCTTATTTATTTCTTTACAACACAATTCAAAGAAATTGAGGCTATACAATGTCTCAATTGGATTTGCTAAGCAAGCAAGTGAGAGCCACAAAACTGGAGGAATGCATTGTGTTGTGTCTATGCAAAAATGGCGTGACATCACTATCAGTATCCAAGTAGGAGATTGTTAGATGTGGAGTCAGATGATAAAGTCTATAAATAGTGTAACTGTTCTAAAATTAGCTGTTGCACGCTGCTACTTATTTTAGCCGTAACTTCTTCGTAGAGTGTCATGATGTAAGATGCGTTCAAAATCTATTAAAATTATCTACCACTAACCACTTTCTTATTTTGAGCATCTTCTAATTCGAAATATTTCGTGGCCTAAAAGCTGCTAGAACCTTAAGAATATTTCAGAAAGGTTTATTTCTAAATTGTTGTTGTATTTAAGTAGATATTTTTGTATAGCTCAGGTTATAAATATTACGAACTTCTAAGTTTTGATTGCAGTTGAAAAAAATAAGGAACTTGCACAGTTTTCTTCTTACTCATAAAAAAAAAAAATAAGAGGATGATTAACTTTTTGATTAAAATCAGTACAAAAATAAGAGAAATGTATAATTTATGTAAAAAATGTCCTTCTCACTAATTTTTTCAACAGATGTCCTTGCGGAATATCCCCGTCTTTCCTCCTCTCCCCTTCATTTCATCATCTTGTTTAAGTCGCTAAATAAAGTAAATTCTGAAAGGAAAATTCTTTACATAATTCTTTTTAATTAAACAACATTAGATGCTACCATAATTACAAATATAATTTAAAATTAATTAGAAGCTGCCATATGAACAATATATATAGATTTTTTTTGAAACAAATTGCCCTTCTCACTAACTTTTTCAACAAATTGTTCTTGTGGGTTCCTGTATTTCTTCTTCCTCTCCTTCATGTCATCTCATTTTACTATCTAATAAAGTCAACTGTGAATGAAAAATTCATTACATAGTTAGTTTTAATTAAACAATTTAACATAAAATAGAAGCTACCATAATAACTAATCTAATATAAAATTAAGGAAATGTATTTTAGTTATGCAGAAAACAAAATAAAGGAGTGATAATTATAGTTACGTTTTAGCGAAAAAAATAAAAAGAAAGCTTCGGCATTAATTTATACATTCAAATGCGATACTGCATCTTTTTTTCTTTTGTCCTAAAAGAAAAAAATTAAGAAAATAAGTAAAATAAGAATCATTGAATATTACATCCAAATGAAATTAATAGCAGCATTTCTTCCAAAATTTTCTGATTTCCAAAAGTAACAGAAAGAGAAACTTTTGTTGTGTTTTAGGGTTATTGTTTTGTGTTGATAAGCGAAATTAGATAGATTGATCTCAACTATTGCAGAATCAGAACGGTAAATCAAACGGTTGATATATTATTCCGAAATATCATCAATTAATTACAACTTTTGCAGAATCATGATGCTAATTAATTAAGTACTTAAAAAAGAGTGAAGATTTATCCATGATAGATTTTTATAATCTCTTAAAATGTTTTGATTTTTATAATCTCTGATATATGATTTGTCAAGTTTAATTCAAAATTTTGATTTAAAGTTATGTTACTCGAATACTTCAAATACTTTACCGTACCTGTATCACCTGTATCCGATACGATTCGCGTGCTATTCTTCACGTGGTAATAAGAATGCATTTTTTAGTTGTTGTTTTCTCACATTGTCATAAGATTGAAGCCACTTATCATCGAAATACACATTATCGCTACATCTTATTCTCTCTTGTGTATAATAATATATAAATTTTTTTAAAATTGCCGCATCACCGCACTTGATTGTATCGGATACGATATCCGCACCCGCACTTGTGCAACATAGATTTAAATTAAGTCTTTCAAATCTGAATATCGAATCAATAACTTTTCTTTGAAAGAGCATTGGTCTTAATCACTATATTAGAGCGCCGGTTCTTGATTCCAACCATTGATCAATGATCAAATCAGACAGTTCATAACTAATGAGACCAAATTCCTACCCAAAATAGCGGATTATGAAAAAAACAAGCCGATCAAATTTGCTCTTGCACGTACTCAAAATCAAATGCCTACCCAAATTAGAATGTCCATATTTAGAGCATACGGCAAATAATAACATACTAATAATAAAAAAAGTATAAATTCGGGATATCTAAAAAAGAGTGTACCATTATTACATATCTGTCGGTATCTTCTCCCCTATATATACTAAGGTTGAGTTGTTGCAAAACCCAACCTGACAACAAAGGATTCCAACCAAATTCTCAAATTCCTCTCTTGTCTTCTCAGCTCTAATTAATATTTGCTTTGCCAAATCATTAAGCAGACATGGAAAACAACAACAACAACAACAACAAAATGTTAACCCTAACAAGCGCTGACGGTCAAGATTTTGTTGTGCCAGAAGTGGTGGCAAAGAAATCCCAAATGATTCGTGGCATGATAGAAGAGAACTGCATCATAACTAACATCCCACTGCCTAACGTCAATGCCGATATTCTGACAAAGGTGTTGGAGTACTGCCAGAAGCACTCTGAAGAAGAAGAGAAGGCAGCAGATGTCTCCGAACTTCAGCCGGCAGAAGAGGCGGGGAGCAGTTCCTCTGTGCCGTCCGCCCGTAAGGCATCAAACAGTGATCTGAATGAATGGGACATGGAGTTCATGAAAGGCTTCAACGTTGACATGCTTCATGATCTCATATTAGCATGCAATTATCTCAACGTTGAAGGATTGCTTAATCTCACTGCGCAATCCGTTGCTGATCTCATGAAGGGAAAAACGGTCGAGCAGATTCGTGAGACCTTCAATATCAAAGGTGACTTCACGCCTGAGGAGGAAGAAGAGATAAGAAACGAGAATAAATGGGCTTTCGAGTGAAAATCTAGCAATTGAGATTTTGATATAATTGTATGCACTTTTCCGTTATGTTAAAGAATATATTATAACCAAATTCCTCGCTTTTCAGTTATATGTAGAAGTATTATATGAGTTGCTTGTAAATTAACATATCCGTCAAGCGTTAGAGCATCTTCATCTTTGAAATTTTTCAAGTTTCTAAATTATTGTCACGTCAGTTTTATAAATTTGATCTTTCTGTAGTTTCTAAACTCTTCGTTTTTGAAACTAAAAAGTTAGAGTTTATTAATTGTCACATCAGCAAATACTATCAATACAATGCTGTGAGAGAACGATCAATTTTAGCCAATAATTAAGCCACGTCAGAGTTTATAAATTCTAAATCAAAATTGCTAACTAAGAAATATTTAAGCAAAATTTCTAAATAAGAAACTCATCTACGTTAATTTTTGAAACTCATTTAAAAACTGTCAAATCAGATTAGAAATTCCAAAAAATTCAGAAATGAAAATGCTCATATAGCTACATGTTCATTTATTTTCCAGCGTACTTGATTCCTGTTTGATATCTGTTTTAATTTCCTGATCGTTCTGGGTTTTACTCGTCCAAGTACACATCTTGATTAGATTTAACATCAACATGTATATATAGATTATTTTTCATCTATTTTTGTAACAGATTGTTTTTTAACCTTGTATTCTCAGCATTTATATTTCCTTCACTGAATTTTATAATGTTTCAATTTCTACAACATATCTAATTTTAGTTATGTTTTGTATTTTTGCATTAATTGCACTCATAATTTCTGTACATAGTATAATGGAAAAGTGTACTCTACCTCCTGCTCGATCTGCCCCTCTGTTGCCCCAAAGAGAAGGGGACCCTGTGCTTCTACCGCGCAGTATCGCGCCTCGACCGTCCAGATGATAATCATTGAGATTTTAGATCTGGGACACAAATCACGAAAAAATCAGACGATTTCGAAAACATACCGCGCGGTGCCGCGCGTCAAACGATCTTGTTCGAAGAGAAGGGCCTCTAAAAGTCAAATCACGAGACTCGCACAAAACCTGAATGCCAATATAAACAGGGAAATGAGTAGCCAGACTTGGAGATACTGTATCACTATATTGTCCATAATACTTTATTTAATTGACATTCTCTTACAAACTAATATGACATTTTAAGTTAAATTAAACGATATATTAACAAAATTAATATTAATCTTAGTGATGTATATACAACGTTTTGTAATTGTTTGACAAAGGGGATGGACAAGCTTTGCACAGAACATGATGGAAAACTCTCAGGTTTTCTTCTTATTCATAAAATAGAAAGAAATGATTGACTAATAAATTAAAAGCGGTACATTTAAAGTTAGAAAAACAAGATGTATATTTTTGAAACATAATCTTATTCATACCTCTCTAAAAAATAGTAAAAAAATTCAAAAAATAAAATAAAATTCAATCTCCAAGTAGTTTAAAATATGTAGATCATATTCAACGGTTCAGACCGGTCGTTGAAATTTTCAAATTAGAGATACGATGTGGAGCATGAGCGGTTTGGTGCTTCATGGAGCACCAAACCGCTCATGCTCCACATCGTATCTCTAATTTGAAAACTCTAATAACTGATCTGAACCGTTGAACATGATCTATATATTAAAATCTACTTGAAGATTGAATTATATATTTTTTTTGAATTTTTTGCTATTTTTTAGAGAGGTAGAAAAATCACAACTTTTGTTGGTCCAGAAACCGTTGGATCTGCAAATTTTCTACCTCCTTAAAAAATAGCAAAATATTTCCAAAAAATGTAAAATTCAATCTCCATATAGATTTCAATATGTAGATCATGTTCAACGATTCAGATCGATCGTTGGAATTTTCAAATTGGAGATAAAGGACGTGGAGCATAGGCTGTTTGATGCTCCATGGAGCACCCTAGCCTATCTCTCTCTCTCTATATATACATTAGTATTGTGCCTGTGCGTTGCGACGGGTTCACGTTATGTATAACCAACTAAAAATCATATATGCGACATTTGTCAACCAAAAATCATATATGCATTATGCGTCATGCGTTACACGTCATTCGTCATGCGTCCTTTGTCATACGTCGTTCGTCTTGCGTCACGCGTCATGTGTCATTTGTCTTACGTCATGTGTCATGCGTCACGCGTCATTCGTGTTGCGTCATGCGTCATGCGTCTTGCTTCACGTGTCATGCGTCATGCATTATGGGTCATTTGTCTTGCATCATGCGTCATACATCATGCGACATGCGTCATGCGTCATGCGTCTTGGGTCATGCATCATGCGTCACTCTCCTCTTTCGGTCGGTATATGGCTTGCAACTTAGTTCTCAAAGATCTGGGAGATCACTCCCATTGAAGGCCTTCAATTCCGATGCTCGGAAGGAAGAAGCAGGAGAAGGGAAGAGGAGAACACGTGGTACTCCCTGATTGGTTGAGTTCTTATTCTCTCTCTTTTTTCTCTTAATCTCGATCTGGTCAGGAGCTTAGATCTTAGACAAAAGAGGTTTAAGCTTTAATGAGTCATTGACAAGGTCAGGGTTTAGTGCACGAGCAAAGTTTGGTTAAGGGCTGACAAGGTGGGGCCCCTCTGTCAGGTTTAATGAGACACAAACCCAACGCCCTCATCTGCTTAGTCTTTGGGTGAGCATGGTTCACATGAGCCAGGAGGCTGACAGTTCTTGAAGCCCAACTATACACCCATGAACTAGGCCCATTCAAAATCTAGAAATGTTTAGGAATTATTATAAATGTCCAAATTTTACCCATATGATGTTTTATGTTTGAAAATTTGAATTTGAATTATTCAAATCTATTTTGAATTATTTGGAGGCTCAAATAGTAGAATTTTTTAGTGAAATAAAGGCAAAAAATTCACAATTTTTTTGTAGAATTCATTGGTATATAGCTTGACCAAATTTCTTAAGCTTTTGACCCTTGATTAAATTCAAAATATTATATGTAATTATTTAATAATATGACAATCATGTTAATTGCACACGTTATGCTCCAAATAACCTATTCAATCACACGAACACTTTGTTAACTCCTTAGATAATATTCTTGAGCCTTCCTTTGCACTTGATTAGGGTTTGATAAGGTTTTGACATTTTTTGCACTTATGACCCTGATTTTCTCCCAAAATTGAATTGACCTTCAATTGGGGCTCCTTGTATGCTTTCTCATGCTTCTAATGCTTGTTTTATTCTCTCTTTATTTGTAGGCTAATAATTGACACATTTTTAGGTGCCAACATGTATAAAGTTCCATGTAAAATTTTGTTTGATGTTATTTAAGTTTCTATGTGTAAATTTTGATCTCTTTGTTTCTTGAATACATACTATTTCACAGTGTACTTTTGCTATTAATTCCTTAATAATAATTCCCTTTTCAGAAAACCCCATACCTCTGATATTTCAATTTAATATCTTCATTATTAAACAAAGTATAACCACAATGACACTATTTATCTAGTTCAGTATCCTATATAGCAAAAAAGGATACTACTTTTGAAATTAAACCTATAACATTGTTGTGTTCTCTTTGTCTTATTTGTTTGATAAAGTCTTATTTTGTTTGTATGTTTTCATTGACTGTAATTCCCTAATCTGAAAATAATTTTTCTCTCTCTACATCAGTTAATTTGGAGAATGACAATTCAATGTTAACAAAATTAGATGTACCTTGCTCCAGTAATGCTTGCCTTTTGAAATTAGCTCTACTTGGTGGCTTGATCTGACTGTAATATGGAAGCAGCCTCCTTTGCTTCACTGGCTCAATAATCATATTATGTTCTTTAAATTCTTGAAACATCTGTCTTTGGGAAATATGTTCTATAGCCAGAGGTTGCTCCCTTAAGATAAGATTCTGGCTTACCTCTTAAATTTCTCCATTATTACCGGTGCCCTTCATACAATTTCCTTTGCTCCAACTTCCATAATTATTCCTTAAATTTCCTTAATTCCATTTTAAGTGCTGTATTTTTCTGCCATTGTAACCTCTACTTCCCCATTATCAATTACCGTTTCTTTATCCTTTGTTTCTCCTCCTTATTATTATTATTATTTTTAGGTTTACCAATTATGATGCCTCTATATGAAGATGATGGTTTGACAAGGGTAGTCTTTGGTGGAGAGAGTTTTTTGGTTGGTTTTTGAGTAGTGGTAGTTCTCTTAATATGTGGATAACCTTCATTCACAAGGAATTTTGATATGTTTTGAGGGTTTTGGAATGCTTTTCTGGGAAGCTTATGTGAAGGTAGAGCATTTTTAGGTTTTTGCTGAATTTTCTTTTCTCACCACTTGCTTTGGTACCAACAATCATAGCATCATAATTGAAACATGAACTTAACTGTGGTTGCAGTGTATCAAAAATTAGGTTACTGTCTTGAGTACCAAACCTCTCAATTTGACTTCTTGCATTCATTTGAAGATTCATTGTCCCTAGTGCCTTGACTATATATTGGGTTGACATTTCAGAATTGGCTCAGACCTAGAGCTCTCCACTTCCAAAATTACTTTAACCTTTTCATGTGCAGCTGTTGGTCTAATCATTTCAAGCCACATATGAGGTGGTACATGGCTCATGTCTCTAATTCATACTTTAACCCTTGCCCAACTTAAGTCATCCTCATTACTTGTGTTGCTATGTGCTTCAATGAAAGTGTTAAATTTCGCAACAATTTGGCTTAAAGTTGCTATATATCTCATATCAAAGGGGGACATTAAAGATCCTTATCCATACCACGATTCTTAGGGCTTTAGGGAAGAGTTCAGTGAAGTTTCTTGACACAGTAATCAATATGGTCCTAGATCACAGAATCTCTTAGCTACTACAACTTTGATCCATTCTTCAGTATCAGTAATGAGGAATCGATTATTACCTAGATATTCTTTTTTTTGAAGCAACAGGCAGAAAGCCTACTAAATTTTCACTGATAAAAATATGTACATAAGGATAAACCAAAAAAGAAAACAAAAAAAATAATATACAACTGAACTCTATCCTATTCCCTCTGTTGGTGTCCTATATGGCGATGTTCGTCTCGATTGTGCTGACAAATTCCAGAGTTCTAGCTCCGATTGTAAGAGTCTCGATAGCGCGCCCTTCACTAATAATTTTCCTTCAAATATCCGTCTATTTCTTTCCTTCCAAATATTCCAGAGCGTTACTATAAGCCGACGTGAAGTGACAATCTGTTTGGCCCGAAGCAATCCATGAACATGTGGCGCCAGATCATGTATGTTTAAAGGCAGGCTCTGAGCTAGAGTGAATAGGTCTCCCCAAAGTTGTCTTGAGTATGGACATTGCAGAAACAAATGTTCTGCATCTTCCAGAACATCCAGATCGCACATATCACAAGTCGTATTATTGGGCCACCCTCTTTTCTGAAGGTTGACGCATGTCGGGAGCTTATCTTTAAAGAGGAGCCAAAGAAAAAACCGTACTTTCGATGGTGAGGGTGCTTTCCATGCCAGTATCGCATGACGTGGTCGGATGCCTGGGTCAATGATAAAGTTGTATGCTGATTTGGAAGTGTAGCTGCTTAATGAGTCTTTGAGCCATATTATTTGAGTAGTAAACAAGGACGTTGCCGAGCGGAACATGGGGAGTAGTGTGCGTAAATCCCGTAGAAAGAAAGGAACATTTATCCGATTTGGTTCTATTTCCTCGATTGTTGAGATTTCGAGTTGTCGACGTACCGTCGAAGGCCATGATGCCGTTGGCGAGGTATGGAACTTCCAGAGCCATCTTAAGAGCAGTGCTATATTGTGGGTTCTGAGGTCCAGAATTCCGATTCCTCCATTCACTTTGGGAAGACAAACTGCTTTCCATTGGAGGAGACAGTGCTCGCCTGAGAAAGATGCTTTCGAGCCTCTCTAGAAGAAGCGACGAATTATCCCCTGCAAGTGGTTAATTAACCCAAGTGGGTAGGAGGAAGACCTGCATGAAATAAATGGAGATAGCCGCTAAAACCACCTTAATTAGTACCGACCTTCCGTCCAACAATAGAACCTGGCTTTGCCACCCCTCCAGTCGTTGTTGGACCTTCACTATCATCGATAGAAACGACGTCCGAGGAGGGCGTCGATATGTCAGAGGTAATCTCAGGTACGTTATTGGTAACGAAAGGGGGGAACAACATAGAATTGCATGTGTTATTGGAATGTGTCTATCTAGAATTGAAATTGAAACAAAATCACTTTTGGTTAAGTTGATATGCAATCCTGATATGGTTGCGAATCGCTCCAGATCGAACAATAGCGTGGTGAGGTTTGATGGGTGCGTCGTAGTGATTGTTACCTAGATATTCAACTATTCATGAACCTCCTATTGGTTGAGGCCGAGTTAGCTGGAGCCTAGCTAACAATTCTTGAATGCCAATGCTTTCAGGTGCTTGAATCAACACACTTCTAACTTCTTCGAAGATTTTGGTGAAGCTGGTTGAAATTATCCCCTCCAAGTGTGATTTTGTGCTGCGAGAATTTCATTGTTGAGATTGGATCAATTAATTTTGAGTAATTGAAGGAGAAGACGAAGCTTTTTTCACAGATTGGAGCGAACTGTTCTGTCGAGATGCCACGATGAACAATCTTGATGATCAAGCAGCGATCTTCCTTCAACAATCTTGATCGACGGTTCTGATACAAGCTAAGCTTACCGATTTGGTTTCTTGGGATAGGTGCTTTTTTTTCTTGAAAAGTATTTTATAATCCGCATTATAATAACTGGAGAGTGGAGAGATGTGTACGTACTTATAATAACTGAATGAACTTGAATCTAATTATTATCAGACTGGCAAATCAACTGAGCCGTCAGTGGGTTTCTTCACGGCTCGGTGTTTGGGCCTTTTTCATGTCATAAACTATACGCAATGGATCACGTGCTGCACGAAACGGAAAGGCGGTTTCATAATTCATACAGCCCAACATCGGATCTTGGAGAAATATCATAATTCAACCCAACATCGGATCTTTAACAAATATCATAATTCAACCCAAGAACCAATTCGGGGATATCATGCTTAGACTTGTTATAAAAACAGGGGAAACGCACCTAATAACTCAACCAAGATTCTAAAGATCTCTGTTCTCCTTGCTTTCTCTTCCTTTTTTATTTTTCTCTCCACAAATAAGCAAATGGCAAGCACCACGACCGACAAGACGATCACGCTCAAGAGCAATGACGGAAAGGAGTTTGTAGTGTCTGAGATGGTGGCAATACAGTCCCGGACATTCCGTCACATGATTGAAGATGGCTGGGGTCAACATACCATCCTACTACCAAATGTCAGTGCCACCATTCTTGACAAAGTGATCAAGTACTGCAAGCAGCAGGTAGATGCAGCTGATGCGTCGAACAATAATGAGACAACCGATGAAGGTAGCAGCACAAAGATGTCTGACAAGGAGATGGAGAAGTGGGAACAGGAATTTTTAGATGTCGATCTGGATACACTCTTCGACCTTGTCATGGCAGCTAACTATCTAGACATCAGCAAGCTCCTTGATGCGGTCTGCACAAAGGTGGCCGGCATGATAAAGGGCAAGAACCTAGAGGGGATTCGTCAGACTTTGAACATCACAAATGATTTCAGTGCAGCGGAGGAGGAGGAGATCTTCCGTGAGAACCAATGGGCTCGCTTTTGAGTGAAGAAGTTTGTAGCATCTCCTTCTTTGGTTTAAGAGTGTGTCTTTTAGTTGCTACCTTCTTTACTAGTACCATGTTTCTGTATGTGCCAGTTTTCAAGATTGTCTTTTAGGTGAAGTCTTTGGTTCAAGATTGTGTTTTGTATGCTTGTTTTCCGTATTATATATGTCTTTTAGCCTTTTAGGTGAAGTCTTTTACCTTGATTTTACCTAATTCTGTCACCATTTGATTTTGTGGTGGCTAAAAGGTTACAGAGAATAAGGAAATTACTTCTACGCGGAGCCGCAAGAAAGGAATGAAAAGGAATTCATCAATCAAATTTCTACACGGAACCGCAGGAAAAGTTACTATATATTATCTAATCAAATAATAAACGTCTCAAAATAACATGGCAAAAAAATTAACTATTCAGATTGAAATATCAGTGTGTCCTTCAAGCCGACACACCGATACGGATGCAAACTTATTGTGTTTCCGATATGTTTATCGTATCAATTGGAAGGCTCACTTTTTATACACTGAAACTTTTATCTAATATTGGATGAACACTTTTTTTTATCTAAATATATTACTTAGAAAGAAATAACACATCTCTTTCATCATGAATAACACGTGTTGATATAATTAGCAAATAAAGTATAAGACTGCACTTAAAACAGCTAATCGTTACATCTACTTAGAACTAATTTTTCATCTAAAAGACAAAATATTGAACAAAATTAAGAAAAATACTGCAATTTTTATCATTCAAAAGCCCACTGGTATTCGCCGCGGATCTCCTCTTGCTCCTCTGGAGTGAAGTCATTTACGATGTTGAATGTCTTACGAATCTCCTCGGGGCTCTTCCCCTTTATCATGTCGGCCACCTTTCGGCATGTTGCATCAAGCAGCTTGCTGATGTTCAGATAGTTGGCTGCCAACATAAGGTCGAAGATAGTCACCTGATCGACTTCTACAAATTTCATGTCCCACTCCTTCAGCGTCGCCTCGGGCACCTTTGAAGTAGTTGCCATGCTGATGGAACTTTTCTCCTTCTTCGACGCATCTTCTGCATCGGCGTGATATTTGCAGAATTCAATCACTTTTGCAAGGATCTTTGAATTGACATTTGGAAGAGGAATGATGGTTTGAGCACAATCATCTTCAATCATGTTACGGAGTGTCTGGGACTGCATTGCCACCATCGCCGATATTACAAACTCCTCTGCATCGTTGCTCTTGAGTGTGATCGTCATATTGGCTGTGTTGGTTGCCATGGCTTGTTGCAGAGAAAGATATTAGAAAGGAAGAGAAATTTGGAGAATGGAGATCTCTTGTGGTTTGGTTCAATTCTTGGTTGGGAGTCCTGACCAGAAACTATGAGCTTAAATACCAAGCATGATATATACCACGGTATTTAGAGTTTAGACGATTTCTTTGTTTAACTTCTATTATGGACCCAATAACTGCTCTAAGTAAGGAAAGTCGTAGCTAATTAAACACTCGCAACCTGTTTAAAGGTTTCTAAAAATTGTTAGAAAATTTAAATTTTTTAACGGATTAGCTAATAATACCAATGTTAGTAACATAATATTTGTGTTTTTTCTTATCTAAAACTGGACACCCATAAAAAATGCATCCTAAGTAACTAACTAAAATTGGAGGATAACTTTTGCATTGTTAATTCTCAAATCTTACAAATGATTACTAATCTGGTGATAGTTATTTAAAATAGCTACTATATATAATGAGATCAGGAATTTAATCTTTCGTGAGCATAAAAGTTTATATTTCGTTAAGAAAGATATTTTGTAATAGATGCTGGAGGTTTCAAGAATACCTATGTAACTATCAAAACTACAAATGATTTAATTTGCAAACTTAATAAAATGCATATTAAGGTATAACAAATCACAGTTACAATGAATTACATTCATTTATTTGACCTGCTTTTATACTCATAATCGTGCAAACAAGAAGAATCACATATTAATTTTATTTAAAAAAAATAAATTAGCTTCAAACAAAAAAATTATAAACGCTACATTGTGTTGTGAACCTTTGATTATTTTCACAATCTGAAAATAGATTTTCAAATATATATATTCACAAAAATTCTTTAAAATAGATAAAATTTATAGACATGTTTTAAGCCTTTAATTTATTGTGTTCTTAATTTCATAGAATTTAAGTATCATTTTATATACTGTATATTGTATAAAAGACTGTTAAATATTAATATGAACCATTACAAATTTGTACGAAATTTGATGGTTTTTTTGGCTAAAAAACTTTGATGGTATTTGTTAATTTTTCAAATGCTATACTCAAACTGCACGAATTGAAAATACAACTAATCAAGGAGTTTAAAATATGTCTATAAACTCTTTATTTAATATTTTGTCAATTTATTTAAATTTCAAATCAAAATAAGTATTGTAGAAATTTATTTAAAAATATGTCTTTTGTTTTTATGATTTTTTTCAAAATTTATTTAAAAATATACTTCATTTTCAAAGATAATCGATCAGTGTCACGTGATCCCCTCATCATTAATTTTTTTTCAATCTTAGTTAACTGAATGATACAATTAATATAAATTTTGTTTATAGAAAATAAATGTAACGAAAACAAATTGATGAATAACTGGTGTAAACTTGATGGAAGTCATTTTAATGAACAATGGGTACTATTCCAGTAACTATTACCAGATACACATATTTTAGTTCCTTCCAATTTTACGGGACCCGGATATGCTGTAGCGCAGTAGCGCGCTACAGCAAATGGACGGTACGGATCGACCGTCAATTTCGCAATGGACCGTCACATATGAAAATCAGGGAGACCTTTATACTTTGACACGAATCTTAATGCAATCAGTGAAAATCGGACGGTCCAGATGCTGCGCTACACCGTCCCGCGCAGCACCCGATCCTGTTCCAATTTTACGGAAGCCAGTCAGATCTCATTTTTTATCATTAAATAGCCATTTTTTTTCCAAATAAGTCCTGTATTGAACAACTATATTAGTTCATGTATATTCATCTAAAAAGAGGGGTCCCATTTTTTAAAGGATAATGTTTCATAGATACCACATTTGATATCAACTATTGATATCGATTTTATTATGCACATTTAGTTGAGTTATAATGCTCATTATTTGAGTTATTATGCATGTTATACCATAACTATTTCAGTACAAAAAATAACATGTATAACTATTTCATTACAGAAAATAACATGCATAATAACTTAAATAATATGCACGATAACTCAATTAAAAATACATAATAAAATCGACAACATGTATAACTATTTCATTACAAAAAAATAACATGCATAATAACTCAAATAATGTGCATGATAACTTAACTAAAAGTGCACAATAAAATCACTATCAATAGTTGATATTAATGATATCTACGTATCAGCTTCCTTTTTTAAATTTAAATAGGGAATGTGTAATATAGCTACCAAATTTACCACCATTGTATGATCTTATATAAGGATATGTTGAAGATTCTTTACTCACCACAAAAACTTGTTTTCAAAATTATTACTCCGTCATCGTTTATTTTGTTTTGAAAAGTATTTTCTTCTTTTTTGTTTTTTAACAACAAGTGAGCAAACAATGCAGCTAGGATGCTCAGGCTCAAGAGCTCGATGGAGAGGCACTACATAAATATGCGACATTTACATTTGAAAGGCGTCAATTACATCTGTATTTTTTAATAACATCAAAAACAAAAATGTGTGCGTTGGAGTTATGATTTGAACTTGTTTCATCAGAATAACTGATGCAAATACTGATACATATCAGCACTGCAGATGCGAATAAATGTAGTTATTATTTTTTTAAATGGACGAGTAGAGATGTTCTAAAATGTTGATGCCCATCAGCATGACAGATGCAAATAAATATAATAGTTTTATGCTTATGCACATCTATTTTGCAGACGCAAATAAATATCGCTAAAACGCTACTTGTGAATATTTGATAAAACATTATTGGGTCGAAACA
The DNA here is from genome assembly GCA_964058865.1 of Eleocharis quinqueflora. Lineage (NCBI taxonomy): Eukaryota > Viridiplantae > Streptophyta > Magnoliopsida > Poales > Cyperaceae > Eleocharis > Eleocharis quinqueflora. Next base: position 9,797 of record CAXKVX010000195.1, on the reverse strand, counting down.
AATAAATTTGGTTTGAATTTGTTTCAAAAGGGTTCAATTTGTTGTTAGAAAACATTTCAGGCAAGACACCAATTTTTCAAGCCTATTTTTTAATTTCAGAGAGCTCAGTTCAAGTTTCAATGATGCAACAAGCATCCATAAGCATTTCAGAATGCATTTCAAGCACTAATTTGATTAGCCAAAATTAGAAAATGAATTTGGTACAATTCAAGGTTAATTTTGGTCAAATTTGAGTCTGGTTAGGATTTTCATGGCTAATCAAACCTATGAACAATTAAGCAAGCATGTATTCAAGTCTATAAATATCAAAAAATCATGACAAGTCAATTTCAAAGCTTTCTCAAATAAGAAATTTCGAATTTAGTTCAGTTAAGTTCAGTTTGTGCTTATTTGAGCAGCTGATATTTACCAAACCTAAAATTGGATTTTAGTTGCATAACTTGAGCTTTGATGATTGATTTAAGAAAGTCCATGAGTTTGTTTTGAAGACTAAAAAAACTTGAAACTTGAAAATTTTGTAAAGGGTTTGAATTTGAAAATTGAAACATAAATAGTCCAAAAGAGACTTAGATATGTGTGTTTTCCCCATTTCTAAGTTGATTTTCTCAAAATTTGTACAAAGGAATGGCAAATGATAAATTAATTCCTTAAAATATAGGCGTTAGTCTATACATTGATACAAAGATTTAGATCTAATTCAATAGTTGAAAGATTTGAGAGAGATTTGAATCAGGTGTCAGACACAAATTTGAGACTGGTGCCATTTAGGAGCTCATTTGATTTTTTGGATACAACTTGATGATTTTGGTAGATGACCTATACTTTGAAGCTTGGATTCATGTTTAGGAAATCAAAACAAGCATTTTTGTTTAAAAAAATTGAATTTGAACAAATGGAGCTATTTTATGCATTTAAACTCTATTTTTTTGACAATTTCAGAAATCTGAAATTGAAAAGAGGATAACTCAAATATGTTTGTCCAAAAATTATAAAATTAATTTTGGAGGTTCATATGAACACATGTTACATGCTCACCGAAGGAATTTAAATTTGGACTTGAGATAAAGGCTGCACAAAAATAACAAATTTCTGACATCAAGGGTTCAAAAGGCTCAAATGAAACCAATGGTTCAAATTTGATTTTCAGGATTTGAAAACATGATTTTAAGACTTGATACACTGTGTTATATACATATAAAGGTTTCTAGACCACATAAGGGGATTCTTTTTTTGAAAATTTTGGATTTGGACTTGAGAAGAAATTTCAGCTCTAATTTGAACTATTTGAGCTCAAATTTGATGTATATAAATTTTTGTTTTCCAATATTTCAGCTCTAATCATATGTTAACTTTAAGATTCTTTTTATATAAAATCAAAGTAGTTCAAGAATAAGCAATAATAAAACAAATAAATCTATTAAATTTATAAACCTTTATTTTTGTTGCTCGAGTTTACACTAATAAAGATAAAAAATAAATGAATTTTTTATCTTATATTATAAATGAATATATTAAAAAAATTACAGCTATACTTCAACTTATTTATCTATATTCATAGATTCTTTCTAACATACGTGATACATCTGGACTTAAAACAATTCAACACGTATTTAGTTTAATAGAATAACATTACTTAGATAATCTTTGACAATTTCGAATTCAAAGTCATAAAAATTCAAATACGGATCTCATAATTAAAATAGGTGCATAAATATACTAATACGGATCCTTAGAAACGAATATGAATCATATCATATCAGTCAGGAAGCTTCTACCGCGCAGCATCGACAGACGGCTCAGATTTTCTGCGCTGTAAGCTACGGACGGCCCAGATTTGATTCATAAGATCTGATTTTATAAAGTTTAACTTGCATAAATATCGATGCAAATCAAAGACTGAAATTTAGTGCGCAGTAGAAGATCTCGTTCCATATCAGTCAAGCTCTACGACGTACAACCAAATTTCTTTAAAAAAAAGCCCGACAAAGTCCGTTTCATCAAAACCCATATCGGATCTTGAACTAAGATTGTAATTCAACCCAAGAAGAAGGAAACGAACGCAACAACCAATTCAAAATACAGGCATATCATGCTTGTTATTTAAGCTCCTCGATTCGCAACCTTCCGCTCAACCAAGATACTAAAGATCTCTATTCTCTTTGTTTTCTCTTCCTTTCTGATCTCTCTTTCCACAATAAGAAAAATAGGCAATGGCAAGCAGCTCGAACAGCAAGACGATCACGCTATTGAGCGACGATGGAATGGAGTTTGTAGTGTCTGAGATTGTGGTAATGCAATCACAGAAACTCCGCCAGATGATTGAAGAGAAAGGCGCCCGGAACACCATCCCGGTACCGGATGTCAAAGGCGAGATCCTTGCAAAAGTGATCGAATACTGCAAGATGCATTTAGATGCAGCAGATGCGTTGAAAACTGAGACAACTGATGAAGGTAGCAGCACCAAGTCAGGCTCCTCAAAGATAACTGAGGAGGAGCTAAAGAAGTGGGACCAGGAATTTTTAAATGTTGATCAGAACACCCTCTTAGACCTACTCCACGCAGCCGACAATCTGAAAATCATCATGCTGGTTGGTGCTGTTTGCAGAAAGGCGGTCAACATCAGCATGATGGGGAAGACTGGAGGAGATTCGTCAGAATTTAAACTTCACAAGTGATTTCACCACGATGCAGGAAGAGGAGATTCGCAGCGAGCCCCCGGCTTTTCAGTGAAGACAATTGTTTGACCTTTTGCTTTAATTTGGTTCAAGATTGTGTCTTGTAGTTGTTTGTAAACCTTGTTTCCAGGATTGTCTTTTAGGTAATGTCATAAATATTCTGATATTACGTCCTTTTTTGCATATGCTCTCGGTGGCAAGTTAAAAGGGTTCAAGGAATCCAGTTCAGTGATAAAGCTTTTTTGTTCGTGATTGAATTGTAATATGTGTTATAAATACAGAATAGAAATATTCGTCCAACTGGTTGCTCTAATCAGCAATTAGATATTAGTTTCAGTCCATAAATAATCAGCTACAGCGCGATATGATATAAATTCTGTGGTTGGATTTTCAGGAAATTGTACTGAATATATTCAAATCCTTGTATTGACCTTGTGAAACATAATTCTCTCCATTCAATTGCAGTAATTATACAAATTATTGATTCGTTCTTCGTGCACCGAAAACAGCACACATAAGAAGTTCTCAAGTCATCATAAATTCATAACATATATTGTTTGCTGGCATTAGATCAATTCTTGATACGAGACTTTTAACAATAAATTATTTACCAGGTTACAGCTACAGTTTCTTTGAAACCTTTTAAGTCTTAACTAGGCTGGCCTTTAATTGGTATTTGGTAATATAAGCTCATGGTTTAAGAATATAAATGGTAAAATATAACAGAAGGCCGAGGTACATCAGTCCAATATTAAAAAAAATTGTCAAATTTTATTAGTCTAGTGGATACTGAACTGTCACTCCAACATCAGACAGTACAAACATGCACCAAGATGTATAAACCCATTTTCTGAGCCCACCCCTAAGTTTATTTCAAATTAAAGAACAATAAATACTTGATGAAGAAGGTCATGTACAGTCACCAAGAGTAATAGATATACTCTTCTTTTTCTATTTTGACACCAACAATATGAATTAGAACTATCATCCAAGAATATCTTGTTTCTGGAAAACTGAGAGCTGTTCATTGAGTAGCAAGTATTACTATTTCTGTCAAAAAATCACCTGATTTTTTTTTAACTTGATGAGCAGAGGGAACAAAAATCCAAATCGAGCACCTATATACTCTTCGAGATAAGTAAGACACTAAAATATATATACACTTCGTGATAAGTAAGACACTAAAATCTACTAATTTCATTTATCTGTTCCTGAGTTCTTTAAGAAGGGGAGCATTGGCACAGCAAAAAAGTTGAGGTCACAGTGTTCAAGCCTTGTAAACAGCCTCTCGCAGAAATGCATGAAAACACTGCGTCAAAGACTCCAATGTTGTCCAACCACCGCCACTACAGGAAAACACACTATTTGCATCTACACAGTTAGATGCAATAAAGGCTTTTAACATCAACAGTTTGATGCTTAAGGGCTTTAGCATCAGGATTTTGATGCAAAGACATTGATGCAAATACTCTAGCGGCAAATACGCAATTGCATCTGAGTGAACATTTGCATCAATGTTTTATTTGCATCTGTTACGACAGATGCACGACTCATTACCTTTTGCATCATCAAGGTTGATGCAAATACAACATTATTGTTTCAAAACTACAGATGCAAATGTCTCTATTAGCATCAATGTACTAGATCCAAATGTGTTTTTATTGTAGCATGATTTTTAATTTTGATTCAACAATGATGATGCAATTTAGATATTAGCAACTGTTAATGTGATGATAACTTATCTCATTAATCACAACATTTATCGTGATATTCAAAACAAACGTTCATTACAACATCCCAAAATCTCCCAATATGTTGCACTGCATAACCAAAATCCTCCAAAATAAACCCAAACAACTCCTAAATTAATCTACTAGCACACTCACATCACATAGACCTCATCATCATCACATTAATAATCTTTGTGTATGCTTTAGTAACGATCTTGTTGTCAGCATAGCTTCCTGCTTGACCCGTAAAGGACTCTTTTTGTGGCATCCCGTTATTTCTTGCAACTCTTATACTATTGAAAAATTGCAAATTGTCCATGTCTTCCATACAGATGGTGGCCACCTCTTAGCACCTACAACAAAGATACTTCATAAATAAATGTTGAACTCTGCCTGGCAATATATATTATGCCTTGCAACATATCCCAATATTTGTATACGTTAACAATGGAGGCCCTTGATTATACATTAACAATGTACGACAACCACCACACATAATATGTGCCATATCTACTCTAGTATCACTAAAATGACATGTACCTCAAAAGAGAAATAATCATACTACATAATAATCATGTACAAAAAAGATTGAAAATAGGAAATCCAATCAACATTAACTGGATGTCGTTAGATCTTCAATTGTGATTTCAAAGAAAGTAGTCTGTGCTCACAAAATAGTTCCATACGTCAGTATTTTGTTCTAAGTGATTATACAATCAAGTTGGAGCCAGACAATTATTACTAAGGGCAACCACAGTCTCAATTGCAACCTAAGGGACCAAAGAATGAATAAAATACAATTCACATATAGAAATTAAATACCTTTTTTTTTAAGGAAGTAGGTTTGGCCTACTTCAGAAAAACTTTCATTAACAAAATAATAAATTAAATACCTTGTGGTGGCACAGGAGTAATGATACTGCATACTGCACAGCACACACTCGTGGCTCCTCTGGCATATATCAAAAGACTCCTACACCCATTGCACACTATTTGGCTCCTCATGCCCGCAATGCAATATCCTTGTGAAGAAAAATGTTTATAGAACAACACAAATCCTTAAAGACACTAACATTATCTTAAGAACAAAGCTACAAACAACGATACCAAGTACCAACCACTGTTAACTTAGGCAATTGGTTCTCAATTATTTTAAGGGCTTTAAAACTTCAAATGTACAGTCCATTGGACCCTGAAGCGCATATACTTGACCAAAAATTTGGTTGAGACAGTTAACAACATGTCTAAATATTTCAATGATCAAAATTGTAATTTATAGTGAAGTAGAGAACTCTGGAGCCATCCACCATCTCTGTTGTTGGGCACATTAGCATCCTATAGGAAAACATAATAAGGGTTGGCCATGTTGTCAGAATATGTATCTGAACTAATATGTCTTTCATCAGAAATGAACTTTATACCATAGTATATTTTCACTCAGATGCAAGCTCTTACTAACAACTTATGAAAATGGTTGGCCATGTTGTCAGAACCATTTTGGTTAAATTGGAAATCCGACAGCACAGCTAAGGAACATAAGCTAATTGTACGATCTCATGTGAAAAGCAAATATACAAATTATAGTGAAGTACCTTATATTGAAGTAATTATCAGGATCCTTTCGAGCTTGCTCTCTAGAGAACTACATACACCAAATTTTACTCAGTTAATTGATTGTACACAATTCTATGTGTCTTTTGCTTTCATTCTTTTTTTCGGAATCGGTACCTTCTCGCCAGAGATTGCGTCAGAGCATGGTCCCAACGGGTTGTGGATTTTCGGAGCCTCTTCAGCAAAGCCAACACGCCAAAAACTAAAAGCACTTTAAATACTATACCAGGCAACCTACTCCGACCTCCGCTTCTGCCGCTTGGTTCAAAGAGAGATGCAAACCTGTTCTCTGCTGAATCCTGGAGACAACCACCTTAGGGTTTTGATTTCAATATTGATTTGGGTTGCTGCTGGAATTTTCTTTTGGCGGTGAGGTGAGGTTAGGCAGAGATAGCAAGAAAGGTTGAGTGGTGGTGTGATCGGGAGAGGTGGATGTAAGAGCGTCGGAACTAGAGCAATGAGAGAGAGGGGGCTGGTGTTGTGACTCGCCGCTGGGGAGAAAGAGAGCGCGGGAGAGATACGAGAGTGATGTGGTTAATGGGTAAACCCTAGAAAACATCGGAAGGGTAAGAGTGAGCCGTCTTAATTTCGCAGCTATGTTGGACCGTCGAATCTGATCTAACGGTGTGGGCACTCGTGGTGTACACATCAGGGTGTTGTTTTGGAGGCAAAATTCCCTCCAATTTTTCTAGTCAAATTTCAACAAGTCAGATAATATCTACGTAGCGTCTCTAAAATTTAAAATTAATATATCTTTTGCATCAACATATCGGATGTTAAATCAACATAAATGTTATTGCATCTATTCTTCTGATGTAATCAACATTTTAGTATTTTTTTTTCTCTTACATTTTTTTCGGATGAAAATAACAACATTTATTTGCATCTACAAATCAGATACAAATAAGTATTTGTGTCTACATGCCTGATGAAACATTTTCAAATGAAAAGAACTAGACTTATTTGCATCTACATTTTGATACAAAAGATTATTTACATCAGACTTCTTGTTGCAATATGTTCAGATCATAATTTTAAGGTTCAATTTTTTTCCTGCTGATGCTAATAAAAAAAAGTAGATGCAATTGATCCTGGCCGGATGCAAATGCTGCATCTTCCTGTAGTGCGCATGTGTAAAACCCACTAATTTCGACAATTATTCATGTAAATAATTGTTTTATTAATGAGGAAATTAATCGTTAAATAGAAATTTATCTCAAAATTAACATATGAAAAGAAGTAAAATTCAATACATTCTTATTTAACAACTTACAGAAATTTCGTATGAGTTAAAACTATTTAAATAACATATACCCAGCTTGAAATGTTAATTAGGATCGTCTAGAATATGACTCGAGTTAAAATAAAAACTTACACTTTATTTATTATTTCAAAATAATCAAGTGAAATAACTTAAATCAGATTTATAATTAAATCTGCATGAGACGAATCATTTTTTTTACCTATATTCAATTAAAGATACAACTGCCACACATGGGCTACACATTCGGTGCTTCAAACCCAACACACCTTAAAAATTTAAACCTGAACATTAATAACATGCAAGTTGCTACCCCAGACGACCCAATGAGTCATCCATGAGGCTTGCAGCGAAGCAACTGCACCAAATGAGCGCACAGGTAGAGCTACAGGGAAGGGGAGTCGACGGGTCAGAGGGGAATCCCTTGGATTTCTCTGCCGACCCCGATCCTCTGTAACAGCTCTGGGATGCCGTGACAAAATGCGGGTCAAGACCGACTAACATAGGGACAAAGGACGAATAGCAACACCGATGGGCACATAGGCAATGCATTAGACAAATCCAACCAACAATCTTGGGAAGACCCACCTTGGGACCTCCGCCCCTGCGCTAGTCCTCTGTGTCCAAAACCACTGCCTCATTATATAACGGGTCGAATTCCTTTGAGTCACGGGTCAGATAATAAACGGACGCGAAGCTGACGCTGCAGAAAAAACTTGACCGCCCCTATAACCTTTCTCTCAATTTCTTTCTTTTCCCTCTGCCCCAACTACCCACTGCCACGCCTCTGCTCTCCTCTCCACTTCCCTTCCCCATGCACCCTCTTTAATACTCCTAGGAAACCGACCCCACGATCTCTCTCTCACCCCTTGTCTATTTTTCTCCCTCTGGCATTTAATGCCGATGCCTTTTTCCTTATTATCTCCTCTTTCCCGCTTATTTCGTCCCAGCACTGTCCCATCTCTCCCTTTCTCCTCTCTCTCTACTACCTCTACCTCTCTCTCACACGCCTCTCATTTCTCTTCGGAGAAACCCGCCTGCCCCTTTGTCTCCTCTCTACTCGAGAACTAGGCCTTAGCCCCCCTTTTTTTTCTTTCCTTATTTTCCTTCCCGTCTATTCACCCTTCGCTTCGTACTACCTTGCTTAACCCCTCTTCTGTCTCTTACCTTCCTCCTCTTGTCTCCTCAAGGTACTTTCGAGTTCCCGAGCAACGCCACGCCTCTGACACCTTTCTCCTTCACTGTAACACAATAGTAAGAATAATAAAGAAGCATGTGTGCTTCCGCGTCAGCAAGCACGATCGACTCCCTCCTGCCTCGAGCCTCTATATATATGCGCCTCGGCAACCTCCCCTCTGTTTGCTTTGGAACCCTCATGAGTTGAGAACTTAGATAAAAAGAAATAGGTTGAAAATGTTTGCGCAGTATTGACTTGCGATTGAGGAAGGAGGTGGTAGCCGAGGAGCTCAGGGTTTCCCTTTCGTGGTTGTGCTTGCTGACTACCATTCACCACTGCGGCCTTTCTAAATACCTACTGGTAAACCAAGAAAAAAAAAAAAACCCTAACTTTACTATGCGCTTTCGGTCGAGTACTCTTTTGTTGCCTGTTGTGATTCTCTGTTGCTTGCTTGAAACTTTTGTTTGTGATAAGACTCACTCTTACTTGCTGATTCTGACCTGATTTTCGAGTTAATGCTGGTGTTGCACTAGCTTGTGTGTACCTACTGGTAATGGGTTAGAATTGGTTGACACTGGCACTAGATTTGCTAGAACTTAGGTGACCCAACCCGAATTGTGAATTGATTTATGCTTATGCCTTGTGATTACCTTGCTGGTTGATCTGTGTAGGCACTGGCTATATTGTTGATTGCTTGCTGTGTTGTCGTATAATCCTGATTATGTGACTGTACTGTGCTACTTGCTTGGGTCTGAAATGTTGTGTCTCTCTAATTACTGACATACATACCAGCACTGTAGGGGTTGAGAAAAATGGGTTTCTGGTACCAGCTTGGTTGCTGTGCTGATTTGCCAGCATCAGCACACTGTTTTCCTTGCTGGGTTTCTCTGTTGTTCTGTGATGCGTGAGGGAAGGGACCCAGAACTAAGGCCTGGGTCTTGTGAGAATTCTGTCGGGCCTTAAGGCTTTAAACTAAAATCTATAATTATAACATAAGTAAAATGGGCCTTTAAAAAGCCCAATGGACCCATCAGATCCTTACTGGACCCATAGATACTACATGATCCTTTTTGGACTTAAATAAAATAAACAATATAGTTACAAGTATTTTTGGGCTTGGGCCCTATTTGGACCGAGATGGATATATATACAGATACTACAAATTTAGCGGCCCGGCCCATAATATTTAGTAACTAGACCCGAGTAAGAAAAGGAACCGAGAAAGGTATAAAGGGAGATGACGATTATAAGCCCGTGCAGCGAGAGCTACGGCGATGACGTATGAGTCTCGGGCTTCCGATCCCACTCAGGATTAACACAAACCAAACATAAATTAAAAATAA